>JARHVA010011238.1:57500-75000 GCA_037957365.1 Torreya grandis | reverse complement strand
TTATCTAAAATTACATCATGAATTGATCCAATTAGCTAATTGGTGAAAATAAAGATGTGACTTCATAAGAGTTGAGCCTTGTAAATTTAATTTATGCATTAATAAATTTTATATGATGCTATATATTATGGTAATTAATAATATCTTAGTCTAGCCATAATTTATTCTAATGACCTATTCTTCTATGCTACTAAAGATTCTATAAAATTTCTTACAATCATATTTTGCAAGTTTTAGGTGTGTACCTATTTTATAGCTTCTAATACACTTGTGTCCTAGCTAGAGGCTTATGTCAACACAAGTGTCATGTGCCAGACTAAGTGTCTAGTTTCCTAAATTCATAAAATATTTAATTTTAATGTTTCATTATAATCAACCTACTTACTTTAATTTGAGGTATTTCCCAAAAGTATTTTATATATGCACGATGTTGGAAATATTGTCAATGATGTCAAAGGTCTAGTATTATTAGTGATAAAGGCCCCATATCATTTAATGATGTTTGTAATAGTTATATCTTGGCTAATATGTGTTAATATTTACTTAATATTGACAAATATATTTTTGGTTGCATATAAGACAAAAGAAGGGCCCATGGATAAGTCAAAGAGTCATAGGGTAAAGACAAAAGAAGAATGGAACACATTTTCCCATGAAGAGTCATCTTGGGGAATTCCAAGAGTCACCAAGTGAAGACAAAAGAGGAAGGGCAAAATTTCTCATGAAGGGACACTTTGAGGAATACAAAAAGTCGCCAAGATAAGGAAAAAAGAGGAAATGATGAATTTAAATCAATCTGGAAACTTCAAAACAAAACTCTGATCTAATATGCTGCAATAGTTCTATTAGCTGAGCTAAAACGGCTGGGTTGGATTTATAGGCTAAACTATACCATTTCCAAATCAAGAAATAGTGCCGATTATGCTTATTAACTAAATTGACATATACATTCCTGATTTGCACAATAGATCTCCTTAGACGTATCCCATATTCAGACCCTGCCAAAATATTCTTGACAAGTGTTTCCCATTATCATCTCTCCGTGACATTCTTTGTAGATTAACCATGCCCCAACACAAGTGAACAGCTATATACTGATAGTGCTAAACTCTAAAATATAACATCATTTTGTAATACCTCAAACTCCAAGACATGGCATGCAGACATTTTGAAAGCAGGGCTAAAATATATATAGTAATAAAATATTTCTTCAATCACAAGATGATACCTGGCGTCTTCTCCTTGGTTGACAGTATTCCTTCACTTGAGCACCACGTTGGAAAGATTGACTACACGCACCTTTGGAGATAGTAGTGGAACTGGGTTAAAGACCATCATTTAATTTTATCAATTGAAACGCCCAGCATTGAGGATATCCAGTAGAATATGATTCCACGTCTAGCATAAACATAGATTTTGGAGCGGCCCCAGCATTGATCAGCGGCCCAGTAGGAGACTATGGCCCAACAGATATATATACGTCCCAGAATAAAACTTTTGAAATGACAAAAATGGAATTCATTACACATTATGACGGCTTACACATTATTGCACCATTCCATCCTTGTGCAGGAATAAAGTCAGTCCAACGTAGTCCCAGTGTAGCCCCAACAGAACCAATACCATCAATGATAGTCGTGACAGTCAAGAAATTCAACAAATTTTCACCAAAACTCCCAGCGCTTTCAACAGACTACAATTATACGTTACCTTCCAGTTTCATCTCACGATTCTATAGCTCGTCGGCCTTTTCATCCCCTCTCTCACTGGCCTTTTCAATTCCGTCGCTCACCGGCCTTTTCTTCTTTACAGCTTCATTCTTCTATTTTGCAGTCTGCCTCAGTTCTTCATCCCATTCTTTCTCTTCAACAGGACTCTTCGAATGGTTAAGGTGCACACGAGAACCAGTCTTTTACTTTTGTAGTTGACTAACAGCAATTAAGGCAAAACGAGTCTTGACGGATTTATAAATTAAAGAACACGATGGCGTCCAAGACCAATCTGGGACATGCAACCACAATCTCCAAAGAACCATATACAGAAAATTGGCAAACTTGAAATTAACACAGTAACTGAATTCGTATTAATAGAATCAATGAAATCAATCACACCTTTGTATGTTGACTATCACCAAACGCCTCTTCTTCTTATTCACAGAATTGAAAATTGGCTTCTCCGAACATTTAAATCCAACTCTGGCATTTTCTCTTCTTAACCACGCCATAATCATTATTTCATACAAAACAATCCTTTTTACAAAATCTATCAAAATACAGTCCTTTCCCGGACTTGATCCTATACTTCCTCCTACACAATCTCCTATTCTACTGCCTATACTACTGCTCCCCATATTGAAATAATCATATTTTATTACTAACACTACCCAACCAATTCCTAATAAGACTCAACAAGATGCTTTAAACATAGACATATTTAACTACTAACAATCCTACGCCACTTATGGCTGACTCCTTTGATTTTAACATGATTATCAATAACTAAATACCCAAATAAGTCTATCCTCTCCTTTTGACAAATGTCCTCTTTATGTTTTTCTTTTTAACAAAAATATCCCTAGCATATCTAAGCATTCGATGCTCCTGCATCAGATTCCTGGGCTTAAAAAGTTTCATGAGCTCCTGCTCATGAGTTTCATTTGTTTGCCCAAAAACTTTTACAAAATATATGTCTTCTTTATTCAATTTTTCATACAAATGTGCATGTTCTTGACTTACACACTTGTGTCTATTTTTGCTTGTTGTCTTTATCTTCCAATGTATATCTTGCTGCCTCTTCATCTTCTTTGCAGTCTTCTTCTTTACATATTCATCCTCTTGAATGAGGATATCAGCTTCCATTCTCTCTTTTTGAACTCTTAGAAGAGTTCTCTTGTCCAAGTACTTCACCTCCTTATCAAGCAAACCTGTACAATCACCATTCAAAGCAAAGTTAGAAACAAACATTTGATACCCTTGGGTCTCTCCAAATTTCTGAACCCGTACTTGCTGCTCCAATGTGACTTCTTGGTCCTTTGTCTTCATTTATTCTCCACAGCAATGTTCTACCTCCTCAAATACTGTCATAGGACAAATTTTCTTCTTCTCTTCATGCTTAATGGCATATTCTAAGGCTGCCAACTCTTCCAACAACTTCTCTTTACTTTGATATACAAAAAGCTTGTTTGGTTCCTCAACTAGAAACTCTCCATCAAGTTTTTCTATCTCCTTCAGGATATTTTCTTCAATTGTCAGGTCTAAATACTTAACCTTCTCTCCATCTTCTTCTTGCAGCTGTTCTACTCCTTGTTTCTTATCAAACAACTCTCCTTCACCTGTAAATGCTTGATCAAACTGCCACATTTCTCCTTCACATTGCAGATCTTCCTTCTTAGTGACTAATACATTTGAATCAAAATCAATTATATCAACATCATGCAACTGAAAATTATCATATTCAATTTTTTCCAATGCTGAAATTTGATCACTATACCTTTGTTCTTCATCATCATGCAGCTCTTCATTTCTTTTCTCCTCTTGAGTAAGGACTTCTTCTTCTTGCTTAATCAACTCTTTATACTGATCCTTCTTCATATCTTCATCACTTGAGGCATTACAACAAGCCTCTTCTTCTTGCTTAAGCACTCTCTCATGAGATGCTTCACCTCCTTGATCCATGAGCATCTTCATTGGATCATATGTTTCTCCTTCTTCTTCAACTTGCTTTCCTGTAAACAAAACATCAAATGAAATGTCAGATACAAAAACATTTGGCCACTTGATTACTTGTTGTTTGTCCATCTCTTCAATGATGAGATCCGTCTCATACTGAACTTATTCTTCAAACTGAAATTTCTCTTCAAGCTCTTCATTCTTGAGCTTATCTTTGTTTTTATACTTCTTCTTCTCTCTCCTTAAGGCAACTTTTAGCCTTTTTCTTCTTTTTCTCTCCGTCACTAATCTAATTGGCCATCTTACTATTTTCTTCTTCATTACCCATCCTTGCCATGGGTTTTCCATATTTTCTACCATGATTTCTATCATGGTTATCCTTGCCTTTATCTCATTCACTTCTCTTTGGTACTCTTCCTCTCTTTGTCTCTTTCTTTCTTCTCTTTCTTGTTTCTCCTTCTTTATATGGTTTATGTTTCTTCTAGGCAGTCCCTCTATCACTCTTCTCAACTCTTCAATCTCCATCCTTTACCTCACCTAAGTCTGTTTCACCTTAGTCTTTTGGCAAACTATCCAAATTTATTTTTGGATCTTCTTCCTTCTTCTTGAGCAATTCCCTTTGCTCTTCTTCTAGAGCTTCTCTTAGCTCTTCCACTAAACCTTCCTTGGCTTCTTCTCTTCTTAAGCCTCAATGGCTTGACTGCCTTGAACCTGCAACCTCACAACATACATTATCTTGTCAAATACTGATCAAAAGAATACAAACTTTTACTTTTTCCAAGAGCTTACTAGCTCTCTTCCTTTGTTCTTCAAGCCTCTATGGCTTTTGGAATCTCTCTTGTTACTCACTCCTTTCTTTCCACTTCAAGGTTTTTCACTTCTCTCTCAAACCTTTCAAGCCTTACTGCTATTCTATTCTTCATCAAAATTCAAAAATTTCTACCTTTTCCAACTTTATAAATGCAAATAATACAGTTTCTTCAGAACAATATTTTCACAAAACATTCATACCTAATTCTTTGATGCAGCTATTTCTCCAAGAACTCGAACCTTGAGCTCTGATACCAAATGATGATTTAAATCAATCTGGAAACTTCAAAACAAAACTCTGATCTAATATGTTGCAATAGTTCTATCAGCTGAGCTAAGACGGCTGGGTTGGATTTATAGGCTAAACTATACCAATTCCAAATCAAGAAATAGTGCCGATTATGCTTATTAACTAAATTGACATATACATTCCTGATTTGCACAATAGATCTCCTTAGACGTATCCCATATTCAGATCCCGCCAAAATATTCTTGACAAGCATTTCCCATTATCATCTCTTCGTGACATTCTTTGTAGATTAACCATGCCCCAACACAAGTGAACAGCTATATACTGACAGTGCTAAACTCTAAAATATAACAGCGTTTTGTAATACCTCAAACTCCAAGACATGGCATGCAGATGTTTTGAAATTAGGGCTAAAATATATATAGTAATAAAATATTTCTTCAATCACAAGATGATACCTGGCGTCTTCTTCTTGGTTGACAGTATTCCTTCACTTGAGCACCACATTGGAAAGATCGACTACACGCACCTTTGGAAATAGTAGTGGAACTGGGTTAAAGACCATCATTTAATTTTATCAATTGAAACGCCCAGCATTGAGGATATCCAGCAGAATATGATTCCATGCCCAGCATAAACATAGATTTTGGAGCGGCCCCAGCATTGATCAGCGGCCCAGTAGGAGACTATGGCCCAACAGATATATATATGTGCTAGAATAAAACTTTTGAAATGACCAAAATGGAATTCATTACACATTATGATGGCTTACACATTATTGCACCATTCCATCCTTATGCAGGAATAAAGTTAGTCCAATGTAGTCCCAGTATAGCCCCAACAGAACCAATACCATCAATGATAGTCGTGACAGTCAAGAAATTCAACAAATTTTCACCAAAACTCCCAGCACTTTCAACAGACTACAATTATACGTTACCTTCCAATTTCATCTCACGATTCTATAGCTCATCGGCCTTTTCATCCCCTCTCTCACTGGCCTTTTCAATTCCATCGCTCACCGGCCTTTTCTTCTTTACAGCTTCATTCTTCTATTTTGCAGTCTGCCTCAGTTCTTCGTCCCATTCTTTCTCTTCAACAGGACTCTTCGAATGGTTAAGGTGCACACGAGAACCAATCTTTTACTTTTGCAGTTGACTAACAGCAATTAAGGCAAAACGGGTCTTGACGGATTTATAAATTAAAGAACACGATGGTGTCCAAGACCAATCTGGGACATGCAACCACAATCTCCAAAGAACCATATACAAAAAATTGGCAAACTTGGAATTAACACAGTAACTGAATTCGTATTAACAGAATCAATGAAATCAATCACACCTTTGTATGTCGACTATCGCCAAACACCTCTTCTTCTTATTCACAGAATTGAAAATTGGCTTCTCCGAACATTTAAATCCAACTCTGACATTTTCTCTTCTTAACCACACCATAATCATTATTTCATACAGAACAATCCTTTTTACAAAATCTATCAAAATACAGTCCTTTCCCAGACTTGATCCTATACTTCCTCCTACACAATCTCCTATTCTACTGCCTATACTACTGCTTCCCATATTAAAATAATCATAGTTTATTACTAACACTACCCAACCAATTCCTAATAAGACTCAACAAGATGCTTTAAACATAGACTTATTTAACTACTAACAATCCTACGCCACTTATGGCTAACTCCATTGATTTTAACACGATTATCAATAACTAAATACCCAAATAAATCTATCCTCTCCTTTTGACAAATGTCCACTTTATGTTTTTTTTTTTTTTTTTTTAACAAAAATATCCCTAGCATATCTAAGCATTCGATGCTCCTGCATCGGGAAAGAACATTTTTACTTATGAAGGGTCACCATATGACTTTTCAAATGCAAGGATATGAAGGGTCATGCAAGTTTGGCACCATTTTCCATGAGGATTGAAGGATCACAAAGTGTGAAGGCCAAAGGTCATTTGGAAAGCTATAAATAAAGGCTTGAGAAGCCACTTGTAATGTGGAAGAGAGAGTATGATTTGTAATTGTAATATCTAGCTTAGAAGAGCAAAAGTGGAAGAGAAAGTATGATTTGTAATTGTAATATCTAGCTTAGAAGAGAAAAGGAGAGAAATGAATGATTTGTATTTTTTATATCTAGCTTATAAGAGCAAAGGTGAGAGAGGAAAGAGATATTATAATGAACTATCATTTGTTGAGATAGCAACATTGAGAGATAGTTGTGTGGTATACACAAAAGGGGTTGGTGATCATGTGGGTTAGTGCTCATGAATTGTTGTTGTGTTGGTACTTATAAAAGGGTTTGGTGCTCCTATGGGTTGGTGCTCATGAATTGTTTCTATGTTGGTGCTCAAAAAAGGGGTTGGTGCTCTTGTGGGTTGGTGCTCATGAATTATTGCTATGTTGGTGCTCAGCAAAGGGGTTAGTGCTCCTATGGGTTGGTGCTCATGAATAGCTGCTATGTTGGTGCTCAAATAAGGGGTTGGTTCTCCTGAAAGTTGGTGCTTGAAAATAATTTAGTTTGATTTGGTGCTCATTCATATACTTGAGATTGTTCTCCATGGTTTTTCCCACATTGGGTTTACACGTTAAATCTTGTGTCTCTCTCTATCTTGTGTGGTGTTTATTATTTTAGTTTTATTGCATATCTTGAATGTATGTTAAATTGGAATTTTATTAATGGAAATTTTGTAAGATTTATGATATACTAATTCACACCCCCTTTCTCAGTATATCTCGTGCTTAACACATGATCAATCCTTACCTATTAAAGACCTATCAACACACAAGGAAACATACCAAAATCATTCAATCAATCATTAAAATTATTAAATATTCCATGTTATTTCTTATGTAAACATTCATATGTATAGCCCATCTATAACTCAAGTAGTGAATGGGCATTAAATAAGCCATATTTTACAAGTTACAAGCTAGGTCACTTTATATACTTGTTTATCACATTTCATCATTATGCACATAGAATCCAACATGTAGGGGAGGAATACACAAGTATGATGCACTATTTATATTATTATATATCTAGGAAAAACACATTGATATAGGAGTCCTTGGGGTAGCTCAACACCATGTGCACACTAACCCATTTTTTCTACAGTCACTCCAAGGGTAGTTAATATATGACTTGATCATTTGATAGAGTAGAAACATGTGTAGATGATATAAACACACTAGAATAAAGGTGACATAAAATCTATAATTTTTTATATGGTCTCACTTAGATCTAATAAATATTATGTACTAGACATATACATCTAACTTAAACACTGGTATCGATGTAAATATCTAGATCCAATGTAAGCATCTAAGGACACAAATTACAAATTTATAGAATCTAATTATTGATCTAAATCTCAATCTAGTCTACTTCCCTCGTATTCCATACAATATATTTATCCATATAGTAAACCAACTAAGTACTCTTATTTTTAGTTCATTTCAATATCAATCAATAAGCTATACTTCCTATTTTTAACATATATTAACATTTAAATTCAAAATATTGGTTATTTGAGATTACAATTAATTATCCTTATATAAATCTATTTATCACTCTTTATTTTATTAATTTATATATTCTTAACCCTATAATATATTAATCCATCTCAATTTAGGGTTAAACATTTGGTGATTTGATATTCTAGAGGTTCACAAGCACAAACACCAGGTGGTTTATATTAAATATGCATACATGTACCATATACCTTACCCATTGAAGTAGTGATAACATGAACCTGGTTAGAGGGATGGTGAACCAAACCCATGGGAATGCAAATATTTTATGATTCCTAGGGTTTTCGGCTAGCTAGAGTTTTGGTTTGTTGTACATTTTGTCAAATTCTAATTTTTTTGTTTGTAAGCAATGGATTTATTTTTTCAAAATACTCATTTTTAAATGGAGTATAAATAATAATTAGTCATCCATATTAATCATATTAATATATTGATTGATGCATTTTTTTATGTTACAAGAGATGAAATTAGAAAACATGCTAAGGCTAAGGCATCCTCACCTAGTGATGGTGAATCATTATGTGGTACTTCAATAAATTCCATACAAGTAATCCCCTCCATAAGCACATCACTAATTCATACTTTTAATGGAGTCATGGAATATTTTTTATAGATTTCTTTCCTGAAACTACTATTGATACATCTTACATGGGAGACATTAATATTTCAACCTAATTAATAGCCTCAATTCCTATATCAAATCAAACTATGGGTACACCTATTTTGGTCACTTGTCAAACATCAAAAATTAATGACCAAGATGTGAAATTTATTGGATAGAATATAAACCTTTTTCAATCCAAGATATAAATCTATGAAATCACCATATGTTATTGATTCATAAGAGGTGTTGTATAACCTTCTTGCATTTGAAATTTTGAAATATATTTTCAGCCCTTACAAACTTGGTTTGTCACACCTAAGTTCACATTTTATGATTCCAATGGTGACAATGAATAATATCTTCAAAATTCATATGCATCATGCCTTGATTATGTATTTAATGATAAAATTTTGTCTAAACTATTCTGAATATGCCTCAAAAACTATGTTGTATGGTGGTTATATGATTTACCTATCCAATCAACAAAAACACTCAAACCTCTTATAGATTAGTTTTTTTTCCACTTCCATAGTAATATTAAAAAAGGGTTTCATATTCCTAAAATAAAAAAATAAATGAAGGAACCAATGAACCTATCAATGAATACATATTAATATACAAGACAATGTTTGATAAATGACCAATCCAATGGTAGATAAAGGGTTTCAATACATATTCAATAAAGTTTGTTTTCCCCATTACACGATTTCATCATTATTTTAAAAAATTCAAATCTTTCAATGACTTATGACAAATTGTTCATAACCATGAAATGAAACTTATCTCATTAAACAAACATAAGAATGTGGGAAGCACATCGACTACATCAAATACCAAGTTTATTATCAAACCATGTTACAAGGTATAACCCACATAAACTAAAAATTAAATAACGACTATGGTTAATATGATGTAACCTACTATAAAAACATATAGGAGTAATATTTTATCAACATGTGTCAATATAGTTTCCTAAAAATACATAGAGATTATAATGGACATACATTCATTGATGTTGTTTTCTAAAAAAATATAGAGAAATAAAATTGTATCGACTATGGTTAATGTGATGTAACCTACTATAAAAATATAGAGGAGTAAGATTTTATCAACATGTGTCGATATTGTTTTCTAAAAATACATAGAGATTAGAATGGATATATATTCATTGATGTAGTTTGCTGAAAAATATAGAGAAATAAAATTGTATCTACCTATACTAATATAGTTTGGTAAAAGATTTAAAATAAATGGTTAGTACATGTCAAACTCACCAAAATTTATGCAATGAGATATGATTAACCTAGAACATGTCATATCTGAGATATTTATACTAGAATAAGACAAATCAAATATATCTCATTCATACTTGGTGTATCAATATATTATAAAATAGATCTACTAAACCTATCAAGAGGAACACTTATCACACAACATCAGTAGAGAAGGTTCCAAAGCCTCTATTTAATAAATATAATGCAATAACCCTATCTAGGTCCACTAATAATGGAATTAATATAATATAATATTCCCAAACAAGTAACACAAATAATAGGGATGGTTAAAAATAAACTAAAAGTAAAAAGGAACCATGGCAATAGAACGAGGGCCTAGGTCACCTAATGTGGGAAAAAGGTTGGTTTGAAAAAACCTTTAGTCACACTAAGTATAAGTGTAGAGGAGATTCGAAAAAGAAGTTATACATACATTTAAGCTAGTAAATATTCAATTTATCTCTATGAAATGAAATAGCTAGTGTTAGAACATACTTACTCTGAACTAAATTGTCAAACCTCAATCCCCCTCATGGCCAATGTTATTTGTAAAATATTATTATGGCTATGAGGATATAGAAGTTTTAATTAAGGTCTAAGCTAAAATTAATTAACATATTGCATATAAAGCTCCACAATACAATATATTTCCCTCCAAGATAATATCTAATCACTAACTTCTCTAAATGTTGACTTACGTAGAATTTTGACCAATGACAATGTAAAAATGAATTTTACTCTCTATTGGATTGAAATGAGGACTTGTATTTATAGTTAAAATGATCCAGACCGTTCTAAAAAAATTATTCAACACCATCATTTTACCCTCAGTATAGGTTGGCTAGGGCTAACATAATTACTTAGCATCTATTGTAACTTTTGGACTACATTGATCATGGCTAAATTAGTTTGAAATTTTGTGGGAGTAAATAAAACTACATCTATCTGGGTCGATATATTCTAAAAATATGGGTCTTTATATAGTTAAGGGTTATAAAAGGAAATATTACTTAGGGTATCAATTCTAAGGTAATTATAAAGGATATATGTATGATAGGTTAAACAACAATGTATCTCACAAACAACTAATGGTATGCCCACTCCTTTCTTAGTACACCATTTAAGTTTTGCACTCAAAAATATTAAAACCTTATATTTTTCTACAAGATACAAAGTTCCATTAGATTATAATGTTTAAAAATATTATGTGCATATAAGATATATCAAATAAAATGATATTATGAAATCATAATTTTATGTTATTGATATGATTTTGTGATATTCATTCACATTTTCCATTATGCTTTTGTCTTATTAATATGTTATTTTATTCATATGTTGTTGATATGTTTTCCATTCCATTGTCAATGTTGTTCTTTTATTTTCCATTTTATTGCCAATTACTATTTTCATGCATTCTAGTTTTTTTATAGAAGTTGAATTATTGTAAAGGGTGAATATTTTTTGGGATGATCATTTCATATGTTTTTTTATGAACATTGTGTTTCTTGACACTTGTTATGTTTTTGAAGAATGATAATTTTCCATTGTGCTTCTTAACACAATATATGTTTTCAAGTTTTAGAATGTTTGTACATTTTTTCAAAACATTTTTAAAGTTTGTAGTGGTAAACTCTTTATTGCTTATATTGTTTATTTGTGTTGATGATATTTATTATCTATGTGTAATTATGACATATTTTAAAGTCAATAACAAAGAAGAATAATGGGTTACTTGGTTCCTAATTCCTTCTCCACATACCTATGTTATTTACTATCATCATATTTTTATTTATTCATTAATTTAAATTCTTAAATATCCTTATTCAAGGGATCTTGTTCTATAAACATTTGATGATAGTCATTTGATATGAGAATTTGAGATTTTCATCTCAACCTAAATGCATTATTTCCTAGTTGATTTTAATCCCTTTCCACTTCAAATATAAGTAATGTTGATATTGAAGGTTTTGTTAATTAATTTTATTTTGGCTACAATTGGGATCTTTGACTGTGTTTTATACTATTTTCTCATCAGTATATAAATCAAGTGTTTTATCTTCTAGGCTCCATTTTATACCTAGTACATAGCAATGAACTATTTCTAGTGGGATAGAAGATGGTGATGATGGCATTGACATAGATACATTTTACTCCATTAATTCACAATTAATGCCAAGAGTTTTTGCTCCTTCCCTCATCTATTCTAGTGGACATTTTTATGTAGGTAGACTTAATCTATCTTGGTTGTTGAAATTTAATGTTGCATTTGTTATTACTTCAACACATTCAAAATATAGTGCATTTTATTTTTAAATTATTTTTCAACTACAACACTTTCATATTTTGCTTTTCAGACTTATTCTCCTTTCACAACACTATCATGTTGCATTTGATCCATATTTTGCTTAGTAGCTTCATTGTCTTCCTCATTTTGCCCTGCTAACCTTATTATATTTTTATCATAACTAAATTTGTCCTCTTTGACATGGAATGATGAACTTTGAGTCATGTCATCACTCTTACCTCTAGTTTTAGGGGTGAAATATGTATCCTTCAAAATCCAAATATTACATTCTTAGTAGTTTGTGTCATTTAAATGGTTTGATACCTAAAGTGGCTAATTTATGTTTGTTTATCTTACAACCATGATGAATATTCATCCATGAAATCCTATCACTCATAAATTATTCTTTCAATTAACCAAACACACTTGCATCCAATGGGTATAATTTATGGTTAGTGTGTGCATGCATTGTAAGCAATTTTATACCTAAAACTCTATCCTCTTAAATTATTGAAAGTGAAACATGGATATAATGCCTATTAAATATGATAAAATGTATATTTTTATTTGAAAATACTCTTATATTTTGTATCTAATTCATAAAAAAAAAATCATCATCCATGCATGGGCTTTGAAAGCCATACATGTATTTGGTTCACCTGTTGAAATGTAATTCTAAAATTTCATTTTTTCTTTAAAGAGGTAAAACCCTAGGACACTCTATCTAGATGCATTCGAACATGCTAAAATAATTATGCATTCTCTACTCTTTGACATGTGTCACACTCATATCCCATTTTTTGGTGATGACTCACATGCCATAATTCCTTCTAGATTGAAGCCCAATCTCATCACATTTCCATATTTTATGTAGCTTGTAAGTGTTTTACACATACAAAGTTATTAATTTATAATAAAATAACTATCAATCTGGATGACATTAGCATCACAACCATATCTCTATCAAGTTAATATTGTGTTATCATAGATAAATCAATGTACTTATTTTTAAATCCTTTACACAATGACTTAATGAGGACCACATCATTGAAAGGGTTGGACCAAATTTTGCATATGTGGAAAATATGCCCCTTCAAATACAAGACATACAACCCATTCCCCATTTTGGATAACTCCTTACACCTCTGAACTAACTCACTTTATATTATAGTTAATAAAATAGTACTTGGGCCCCTCTTATCATTAGTTGTAATTATTTTTAGCTAATTTGAAAAAATAGTTGGTTTCATGCCCTACTTTACTTGTTCAGCATATGTTTAGTAATCATTATCATCCACATCTCTTATCTAAATTTTAATATCTTCCTTTGCCTACTCAAACTACAATGACATATGTGAATTGCTGGTAACATGTATGTTAGCTTCCTTATGTGCATGGTTAAATAGGTGTTGGCCTGAAATAGTTTCATTCTCTACCTAATTTATGGGATATGGCACATAAGTGAGTCCCACTTAGTGGCCAAGTGCATCCAAAAATGAAAAAAATTGGGGTTCAAACAAAACCCCTTCCTAATGAAGGGGGTTCTAATAAACCCCCTTCCCATTGAAGGGGGTTTGAATGAACCCCTTTAGAATGAATCCCCTTAAAATGAAGGGGGTCAAAGGTTTTTTTATTAACTTTTGATTAATTTAAATGAAATATATAATGAAATTATTTATTTATGCAGGGTCAAATGAAGGGGGTTTGAATAAACCCCCTTTGTTCAAACCCCCTTCGTTCAAATCCCCTTCATTCAAACCCCATGTGGCATCGAATCCTCATCCATTAAAGTGGAAAGCTATTATTGGCCTAAAATTACCACTTCATATGCCATGTATTAGGATGAAAAAATAAAATAAAAACATGTGGATCTACATATAAATAGGTCTTTTTATGAGATTTCTAATAAAATGTTTTTTTTATAAAATTTAATGTTTATTTTGATTTATTTAGTAAAATATACTTATTTATAAAATGAAGTACCATATGTTTGAGGCAATGGGAAAAATAGCATACTATGGCCAAAAAAAATTGAAAAATATCAATGCACTCAACTTTAATGTCCTATTTCCAATGGTGAAAAAAATAGTCTATTTCAACATATATATATATATATATATATATATATATATATATATATATATATATATATATATATATATATATATATATATATATATATATATATATATATATATATATATCATGAAGAGAAGACATGAAAATTGATATTCCTTGCCTTCATCATTAAAAAATTAATATTTTTTTTTAGTTAACAAATTATAAAAATATAATCTTGCATTACGTCCACGCTCTGAAGACCTCTTCACACAAAATCTTGAGAAAATGTTATGTTTTGAGAAAATTACGAGGAGAAATCAAGTAATCAATAAAACATTTTGTACATGAAACATACACACTATGTATTTAGGTATTAAAACATAAAAAAATTATTTTTTTATTTTTTCAAAAAATAAATAAATGTAATCTACACTTAACATTAGACATTTCATTAGTTTACATTGTTTTCACATTTTATACAGTTAAGCCAATATTGTCTATAAAAATTGAGAAATGTTCACATTTTCATTTTTTGCTAGGCCTTTTGTACCAATAAGTGGGAGACACTATTATACTTCAACCCTTACATTGGGTCAGTTATATTCATTAACTTCTTCATATAAAAACATGAGTATATTTATCTCTTATATTTTTCATTGTTGCATGTGGCCATATTATAATATATTGCATCATTTTTTTGAATTCATCATGGTAAACTATAAAAATCAAAAAATTATATAATTAATTTACAATATAATGAAAAAAATATAAAAACAACTATGGGAGAGAATATATGTAATGTTTAAAACGTGAATTAATAACACATCAATATGAAATCATAACAACATATTAAAAACTTAATGACATGAATTCTCAAAAGGATTTTACTTGATACATTTGACTCTACATGTTATAGTGTGTTAATTAAATTATTAATTTTGATATTAATACATTAATATTTAATTTTATTTGAATGAAACAAGTTGTGGATTACATTCACATAACATTATGTGTTCAGTCTTAGTGAACAAACTCAACTTCCAACATGACACTTTGTTCCACATTAATGACCTATATTAATTTTTTATTGTATCTTAATTCACAAAATTTTAAGCCCATGTTTAATCACCTAAAATTGGTAATTGGATGCTAGGTCAAAGCGTAATACTATGTCCCACTAGCCAGCTAGAAGAAAAAATTAAAAAATAAATCCTAAAAAATACTTAATGTTTTTTTTTAAAAAAATGTAAAAATGTATATGGGCTACATATTTTTATATATAGTCTAAATCATATTTTTTGATTAAATTCAATGACCCAAATTCAATATATTTTGAGGAGAAGAAGAAAGTGTATGTGGCCTATTTATGCCAAAAATCAGGACACAATATTATGTTTTGACCCTATTAAGAGTGTCATTTGAGTTAACTTATCCCTAAGCTAGCTATAGACCTATCCTTGATCATTGGACATACATTTCTAATCGTTCATCAGACCATAGTCATCTACAACTAGTAAATACATATTCTCAGAAGTATCATCCTAGATCCCAATCTAACTTTCTTAGCATTCTACCAAAAGGAAAATAGTTCCACATATGGGACACTATTACCACATGGCACTAGTGTCCCAAAATGGGCTCTAGTATCCTTAGGCCAGATCTTTTTAATGGATAATTTTTTAAATGTGTTCCGCACCTAAATTAAGCTTACACATACTTTCATATCCACGCAAGTAACAAAAGCTTATAAATATAAGTATAATCCACCTCTATTCACTAGATAAAAATAGATGAAAAAAACTATTCAAAACAAAGATAAAGTTGAGCAAAATTAAGGTATTTGATCACTATTTTTTCCTAATTTCTACATAATACCATCTAAGTCAGCCCAAAGCCCATTTATAAAGCATTTCAAAGCTCAAGTACACTTAAGGCATCCAAAGCCACTCTCATTCTAAAATTCACTTCCACATGCATCAAGCATTAGGTGGGAAAACTACATCAGCTTAGTCCCTCTTCAGAGTATTGGTATGTAGGCAACTCTATACAAAGCAGGGTGTTGAGGATGTCCAGTCCATCCTAATAAAACACACAAAATTATTGATCATTCCATAATTTCAAGTATTAGGGTTTGCACCTTAAATCATGTTTTTTAAGAATAACATAGAGATACAAGTTTTGGTCACATAGGAATAGGACATATAGACATAGGCACATGTGCTCCAAAAAATAGGAATGGTCCCATAAAGGGGGCATTAGTGCCACATTGATGAAATTACACATAGATGGAACTATTTTTCATACTTGGTGCTACTATCTAGTGAATAAATGAACACTATAATCCTATTGATGACACAGGCTACTCCCCATGTCTCAACTTTTAGAACCTAGATCATTTTTCAAAGTCAATTTTAGCTAAATATTTATTTATCCCTATTTATTTATATTTTTAGAAACTACAATAAGGTCAAAGGTCATTAAAAATTATTACTTAATTATTGCATATTTATTTGACTAATTTATACATATCAACCTTTTAATATATGCATAGGAATTACACTTGTAACACCCTAGAAGTTTAATTCATTTAGTGAACCCATCTTACTTCGAATATTTCATCAAAACCCTAGCTTGCATTCATAAAAAAATTGTGCAATAAATGTATGGATGAATATTTCTAATTTTATGATTTTATTTAGACAACCTAATTAAATTTAATCTGTTTTACATTAGGATATAAATTTATTTTACTTATAATTTAAACTGGTACAAAATAAACCCTAGATTCAATAACCTTGACCCTAGACACACTTAGCTCTTGTATTCTTTTTCTATATATACTTATATTTTAGATTCATATATCTTATAACCTATACAATAATGATCATAATGATAGAATAAATTAATCACTTTTTATTGCAAAGTCTAATACTTTCTTCACATGCTTATGTTATAACCCAGATATTAAATACATTTATATAGCTACTAAATAC
>JARHVA010011238.1:12500-52500 GCA_037957365.1 Torreya grandis | reverse complement strand
TTTCATATTGTAAATTATTAAAATCTTGAGTTGAATCAAAAGTAAATCATTAAATTTATAAGTTCATATTTACTTGAAAAGACATGTATATATGCATACAAGATTTTCAAGTATTATAGCATATGTAATTTCAATAAGAACATGAAAGTTGGTTTTTACATATATGTATTTAGATACATATTACTTGGGTCATATTTAATTGGTACATCAATCAATTAAAGAGGGTGTTGAATGTGATGTGGTAATAATAATTACCTATTTAGTCTTGCAACATTAGCATGAGATATTGTGAATGGATTAGTTTTAGTGTACAAACACATACAGACATGTTAAGTAAATCTTATCTTCCTTTGTGATAAATAAAAGATATGTATAATGATAAAAAGATTGTTATAAAACATGTTAGTGTTCACATACAACTATTCATAGGTTTGTCATGCTAAATGTGATCATATAATTTTAAAATAAGCCCTTTTATATCTAAAAATTAATGTTTGGCATCTTTTATAACCTTGGTTGAATTTGAACATTATGTTAACCCTATACTTGTCATTATTATCTATAAGTTGTAAATAAGAAATTATTATGATATATATCATGGAATGTTACTTTTGTTATTAATATAAACTCGAATCATATCAGTTCTATATGTATTCTCTTTTATGGTATATGATGGTAACTCCAAGAGGGAAATAGTATTTTTGATTGATAGGTTATTTGGTTACAACCTGTCACCATGACCTTTCATGTAACAAACAAGAGATATTTAAATTTGATATACACATACTTCTAGTGGAAATATTTATAATATATTGATTATATATTTTGAGGGAATTTTTATCAAGAGTTTTTCATTAAATTACTACCATCAATTTCCCTTATGTCGTAAATAAAACCATATAAATTTTCATGTTAGTCCAAACACTCTTAGCATGGTTATTATGATAATTTTTTGAGAATAAGGGTCACTTAGTTCATTTTCCTATTTTATTAAATTAATATAATGAAGGAGATAAATTGGTTATCAAATGAATTAAATTGCTTACAGCTTTTATTTAAACCTGGTTCGTTGTGTTAAGCCACAAATTGGGAGGAAAGACATGGTGTTGAGACCCTATAATCTTATATCATTCCATATGATCCTGATGGGTAGTATCACTTTCCATACTTATAATATGTTTATTCTTCATAAATAAGTGAAATATTCCTTGTGTAATATTTTGATACTTAAATCTTACGACTGGTGATAGGGCTTGTTTTATAAATGGAAAGGTATACATATGATGTTATTATTACTCATTGGAAATAAGCTTGTATTAATTCTTGAAGTTATCTATAGAGTCATCATGTGAGAGTAACCAAACTTGATATTAAAAATGAGATCTCTATTGGTAGTACCATTAGGAATTCCTATAGCATTTTTATTGTTCAAATTTTGATAAGTGTACAATCTTGTATAATAATTAGTTGATTATTCATAATTAATCTACATCAATATTCTAACCTTGAGGGGTGATTCTATTATCAATTTTTGTTATAACCAATGAAAATTGTCTATAGTAAATGTATAACCATATTCTTAGGATAATAAACCCTCATTGGAATTCTATTAAGATGTTACTTTTAACAAGTTGTATGTTGGAACCTACTTGCATTCCTATATGTACTCTGGTAGTGATTATAATTTTTATTTGGGGGGTTGTTTAATTTGGTATTTGATACTATGATTTAAAGGTTATGAATGAGATTATAGAGACATTGAATTGAATTGAACATATACATGATAAGGCTAGTTTAAAATATTGTGTGATTGTGCATACATTATGAAAGATTATGTTGCATGAGTTTGGATATAAATACATTTGGATGGCTGGATATACACTCAATATGAATGTTAATACTGTTGTGAAAGCTTTGTTATATCAATATAGATCTCCATACTTTTGTGTTGGTTGAATAACACTTGTATGACTGTGTGTGCCTTTGTAAAGATTAAATTCAAACATTGGATGATTAAGTGTATAAAAAAACCATGGTTTAAATTGTATACCTTGTATGTCCAATTATATGTTTTATATTATTTAAAAATGCTATGCTATGATTTTTTAAAGGCACTTAGCCTCTTGAGTTTAATAAAGTAATGCCTTGTTATGTAATATTGAGATGCTATAAATTATTGCATTGATAGAATATATGTGTGTGGAAATTACTAAATATCTGCCATAACATTATGGTACTTACCCATAGCCCTAATTGGGTCAACCCTTCTAAAAATCAAGTTGCATCAGGGAAAGCATCACTTTCTAACTATTGACTTGTAAGGTCGAGTCAATAGAAGGCTAGTAATAATGACTTCACTCTTAGAAGTGAGGAAAGAATGTTAAGGGTATCTATTACTGACTTGTATGGGAAAGTCATCATTAGATGCTTGTAATATTATGATGTTGGGAGGATCCAAAATTTGAATAAAATATGGAGGGATGAATAAGGTGAGAGTATCTAATTTACTTGGGTAAATTAATAATTCTTGGGATTTCTGCTTGTGAAGGAGCATCTTGAGATGAATTAGAGTTTGATCTTGTTATATGCATTGGCCTTTGTTATGTAAAATGGAGAAACATGTAGTTCTATAACTCTAAAATCCTAGAAGCTAACAAGTGTGTGGAAATTTTTGTTTTGATCATAGATATGTTTTAATCCAATGATGATGTTTATGATGATCAGGGATATGTTTTGCATCCATAAGGCTGTTTAGTTTGATCCTGGCTAAGCTACGCATATATGAGGATGCCTATTTGGTTCTTGGCTATGTTTTGGCATCTTTAAGGTTGTCTATTGTGAATTTATATTGAACTTAATGATTGTGGAAAATTTTAATTCCCATGGTAATGATATAACATTCACTGTGAGCCTTGGCTAAGTTTAGCCTTTCCAAAATTAATATTGCATCAAAGTGGGCATCATTATTCAGCCTTTGAGATGTTGGATTAGGTCAATTGGAATAACAATGATATAAGCTTATTTTGGGAATAAATAAACATGCCTTAGGGACCATTGATAACATGCATGGGCAAGCCATCCTATGATGCTGAGGTAAATATCTTGGGAGGTCCAAGGGTACAACTCAAGATTGGAGAGCCTAGTGGGTTGAATGTGACTGACTTTCTTGGGAAACATAGAATGTTTTTTTGGGTCTCTTATTATTATTATTAGGTATCATGAGCCATCTAATCCATAGAGAGTGAACAGTGTTGATAACTGTTTAAAACTCATGGAAATAGAGTTATGGGCTTTGTTGGAACACACCCTTCCTTGAAAGAAGGTGATGATAGACTCAAGCTCCATGGGATTTAGTATGTTGTAATTTATAATGGATATCTGATGTCATTAGAATGGCATTTGGACATCAGGTGGATTGACAGAAATCATGGACCCTTATACATCACCAACAAGTGTGCTCAATTATTGTGATGTGAAAATAACTTGCCATTAGTTACCAAAATACTCAAGTCAATTATGTGTATCATTTTCCATGTAAAACTATTGTATGTTGTGTAAACCCTTACATTTGTGTTGCTTTTATTAAACCATGTAAATTTATAACTTATTTGTAATAGGTGAATGTAGTTAATTATGTGGATTTCCACCTTTGCTCCTTTCTATCAACACTATCGTGTGATATATATATACATATATATACACATATATATATACATACACACACACACACACACACACACATATATATATATATACACACACATATATATATAAGTATATACATGTATATGTGTGTGTGTGTGTGTGTATACATACATACATGCATGCATACATATACATGTATATACATACATACATACATACATATATATATATATATATATATATATACACACATATATATGTGTGTCTGTGTGTGTGTGTGTATACATATATAGATATCCATATACATATACATATACATATACATATACATTTGCATATACATATACATATATATATATATATATGTATGTATGTATGTATGTATGTATGTATATGTATATCTATAATGATTTAGACCATGGAACATATGAATGGTGAAAAATCACTTGCATAAGACATCCATCCCTTTTGAGATCAACCATGCGAATCTTATATTTTGATCCATGTTTTTAACATTGTTGTATGAGTTTTCATATACATGTCATGAAAAAGTGAAACCTTGTGTTGATAACATGTTAGTATGTGGCAATGTGATCATAAAATATTTATGTGATGTAACCTCTCCTCCTAAAACCAACCTCTATCAACTAAAATCTGCAAGGGTATAATGTTGTGTTTTGTGGTGTAATCCTACATCACTACTCTAGTGATGAGCATTGATGAAAGTATGAGGCTGAGGATGAAGAATCACTATATATTTAATGATTTAGACTAGGTATGGTCTAGGAATGGAGTATCTTGTAGGCTAAAAACCAACTTTTACCCTCTGCACAATGTAGCCACATAATTTAATTACGGTGTGCACCCTGAGTGCCACAAGTTGGCCATGGAATCTTCGTGCATAATAGTCACTTTATGGAGTAAGTGTTCCTTTAATATTTTGGAGGTTATTGTAAAAATAACCCTCATGAAGTTTTATTATTATAGCCTTGTGAAGTACTAAATGTTCCTATAAATTTTACATTTATGCAAAATCAATAAGGTGGTACTTGTTGAGACACATGTATGTATTATTCTGTAAGTGCAAACATGATATGGATGAGGTATTATTTTATTATACCAAAAATAGATATTATAGGATGAATAATTCTTATTTTTTTAAAGCATTACTAAAATTTATGTTGATTGTATGCTCTTGAAATAATAACATAAAAGCTTGTTTAGGTAGTGTTAAAAATTATAGGCACCCACTTAAATCTTAGAGAGATGAAAGTTGGGTAATGCCCTCAGATGGATTATTTTTGGATGGTGGGATTGGTATACTTACAACCATCATGTCAGCTTATAAATTTTATGGAGAGCATGTTGAAAGTTTATGGTTGCATGTGAGTACCTATTGTGGCTTTTCTAATGTTTAGTGTGGCTGGTGTGGGATGCTACACTAACCCATGAATGATGAATGATGGTATACGAGTCACCATTAATTTATGTATCTCTATTCTTGTTTTAAATTTTTTGATAAATTTTACCAAGATGATGCACAAGCATAGTGTGTGTTGAGGAAACCGTATTGGTATGGTTGGTGACGTGGATTCATTCTAGAATGAATGATAAAAATTATGCATGAAGCACAACTTAAATGTGGTGAAAATACCACATAAAAATGTGAATAATGTATTGATTAGAATTATGTGGTGAATGATATACATATTTGAGTAATACATAACTTTAAAATGTAGTGGAAAAATAATATTAAAAATATGGAAATTTTGTTGAAAACCCAAATGGATTGGATTTTTGGCAATTATTGTTATAAAGTTGTAGATTATGTTATAATATCTTGTCATAATAAGATGAAGCATTAGTTGGAAAATGTTTTACTATCAAAATCTAGATCCTAAATTCTTGTCTAAACTAAAAAATTATGAATGCCCTTGTCTTGTACAAATTAATAGCTGTAAATTATGTGTATAAAAATCTATCTTGTTGGAAAATATTAGGTAATGTTGATCATCATATATAGAATGAATGATTTTACAAGAACTATCGAGTTGTACACTTGTAAAAGTGGTTGGAAAATAGGTAAAATTTATAAAAACTATATTCAAAACAACATATTACCGGCAAGCTTTGCCAAGTAAGGGCAAGTTAAGCTTGAAAAACTTATTACGAAAAGAAATTGTTGATCATTATATTGAGGGTAATTAACCTTGTGAACCATCTAATGATAAGACTATGAATTCAAATTATGATTAATGCAGAATTTAATGACAAAAAGGTCCATACATCACCCTATTATACTCATTTAAATGTCACAAAGGGAAATTCAAGCTCAAAGTGCATTACTTTTAGTTGGGTTGGGAATTAAAAATGAGAATAAAAATAGGCATGACTACCATTATAGCATTAATTGGATTATCAACAAGGTAAGGTTGAATATTTCCACCTTGAAGGCTTATTATATCTTTATGTTTTACTAGAAAGGTAAGTTGGCCATGACTCTACTTGGTTTTTATTCTGAGTTGTCTATGGTTATGAAATGAGTATAATGTTATTTCATGTGTAATCAATAAGAATTTATCAAAGTGGGATCTTAAGTGAAGGAAACATAACCAATGGTGTTTTGTGTATGGAATATTTTGCAAAAAAGTGTGATAAAGTCACTTTTTGATGTATCACTCTTCATGACTATTATTTAGTCACTGGGATGGGTCATCTTTAAGGAATGGAGGACATTATAACCTAGACATTTAATAAATTTATATATCTTCTAAATACCTTATATTTGTATATTATTGATTCTATTTAACATGTTGATTGATGTTTGTAGATGTTACAAGGAGTATAGTTATTAAATTTGGATATCTCATTAGTGGCTATGATTTATTTTATTATTGATGTATATGTTTGTGTTGATATAGTTTTATCATGTTATTATTATGATTAGTGTTGGATTTGATTGATATTATTTAGACTTGTGCAGATGTTGTTGATGTATTATTATTTTTGGGTAATGCAAGAACCCAGACAATGAGCTAGGCTATTGGTTGCTCCATTGGTAGAGTAAACATATGTTATGATCCCATATTTTTATTATATATTATGTTATTATATTTACATTATGATGTTAAACTGGTTTTAGCTGTTGTTTAGATGGATTATCTATGGTACTTGATGTAGTAGTGTTGACTGTGTACTAATTTTTATGATTAATTATCTTATGAACTTATTTTTGATAATAATGATTTTATAATCTATATTGATTATTGATTTATGACATAATTCCATTTATGTCATTTTGGTGGTTGCAAATTTTGTCTGTGAGCTAGGCAAATGATGGAGATTGTATTCCTAGAATAATGAATTTAGAGCATGTTAGCATATCTGACATGTATACTTATTATTTAATTGTTTGTTAGAGAATTTGATTTGGTCATTATGTTTGTTGGTTTTTGTCTTTGTGCTTGTGATTACTCCTATACTTTATCAATATTGTTATGAGTCAATAATTATTATTATTGTTTATTATTTTCTATTACATGTTTTATTGGTCACAACCCTTTTCATACACACAACTCCTTTATTCCTATAGGCCTTAGAATCTTTCTCTTGCTCTTTTATAACCCTATCAACCCAATCAATTATGTACCTAGACCTGACACCCCACTCTCATTAGAAACCCTTGTCACCCTGATGTTTATGTTACCCCTTCAACCTAACACCTATTTACTAAGGTGATGGCATAACATCTTAATGACTATATAGTTGTGGCTTGAATTAAACTTGGTTTAATATCATTGATGTTGTTTTAATGTATTATTGACTTAGGTTTATGGCTTGTGAAGAGATACATTATCCTAATTTAATGAGGTGGGTGGTGAAGGTTTCAATGATATTTAATGTGGGTTATGTTAATCCTTTTTTTATCACTAATATGTTTTTTAATTGATAGAGGAGTGATTACTTGTTGAGTCTTCTAGACTCACCATTAATGTGAGGTTGGTGGGGATTGCCTTAGGACGCAGAGGGTTTATCTCTTCTCCAAAAATTGAATGTGAATTGATTGGGGGTATGGGGGAATAAATGGAAAGAATGGGGAAGGTGGATGACAAACATAAGTGTTATGAAGTTGGAAAAATTAGAGGGTAAATAGTAAAATGGCTTGTCTAGTTTTAATGGTGAGATGGCTGATTTGGAAAATACATACTGATGTTTTGGTGGGTCTTAGAGATTTTCATCTAGAATTTCCTATGTGTTTCCAAGTAAATCCTTTGGGTTTTTTTGGTATGTTTCAATTACTTTGTTGATTAATGGGAAAGATTTAGAGGATGTACATGTAGTTGGAAGTTTTCAGACTTCCAAGTGCATACATGAACCTATTGTGACTATATATCGATAAATTTATTATATATAAGATAATAATAAATGGATATACAATAGATATATGATTCCTGGTTCAAATCTTTACCTTCATGTAGTCATTTTGATTGTTTCTAAGACTGGAAAGTGGACTCTGATGAAATGGTTGCATGTTACACTGTGTTTTAAAAAAATGGTTGTATTTTATTATAACAAATAATGTTATTAAGATTAGAAAGATTTGTGTCCTAGGATTTAATGACTATATGATCATTTTAATCTCTATATATTAATAAGATTAGTGTTTTTGGAAATAATGACTTTGATTTTTTATGACTATGTTTTATTTAATCGACAATATCTTATAAAGAAGCTTCTATGGTGTGTTCATATATATATATATATATATATATATATGAACACACCATAGAGACTAATGGTGTTCTCATGGGTTCAAGAAGAGAATGTTTTGAAGATGTCCACATGTTATAAAAAGATGTTTATGTTTGTTTATAATGGTGGAATATTTTAAATATTGATAAGCCTGGTGTTTTAGAAATACTTATAGTGTTTTATTGACTATGTTAACAGAAACAAATATGTCTATGATGGTTATGTAACTCTGTTATTGAAGAAAATTGTAGGTTGTGTTGTTTCTAAGTTCATTAGGTGAACCAATTTTTGTGTTCTATAACTTAAGGTTGGATGGGTTTTCTTATGTTGTGTTAGTTTTGCATTCTAGTAACCTTGTTCATTGTATGATTGGATCATATGGGTTTACTGGATTATTAGGTGTGATTATATGTTTTGGGTTATGATTATATTATTATTTATTTTGAGATGATGTGTTGGTATCTTGGTCATTATGATTTTATGATGGGTTGTGTCAAACTATTTAACATTTGATCATTGTATTGTTTAAATTGAATATTTCCATTGGAATAGGTTGTGGTGTATTCATCTATTTGTATAGGTAAGTCATGACTTTGATTTTATAGATTTTGGGTTATTCTATTATGAATTATGTATGATTTATGTTTCAATCCTAGTCTCTTTTATGATCATATATCATTTCTAATTGATTATGTAATTATTTTAATAGTAATTGTGTCATGGTTTTTTATTTATCAAACTAGTTAGGGTCTAGTACGGTACATTATCTGAATTGTTGATTGAGCCTTATACGGTTCATTGTAATTATTCATCTTTACCTTGGTAGATAGGAATTGAATTTTATTAGGTTTTTATTATGTCGATTATGTTTGGTATTAATTTTATTTTATTGACTGTATCCAACATTAAGCTTCAGGATTCAATGTGTTGTATGATTACTTCATGATTCCTACAGGTTATGATAATAATATGATTATATTATTTGGAATTATAATTTGACTATCATTTTAAGGTTTTTGGGTCATGTTTGGAGCTGTTACATTGGGAAGCATGATTAATTATTTCTTTTATGATTGCATTAAAATCTATTAGTTAATATACATCTGATTATGTTATTATTTAAAAGAAATTCATTACTTGTTGCAATGTATGCATTTCCATTCCTGGACTATACTTGAATATTTACAAGTATATATTGTGGGTTCGGATGATTAAAGACTGATCAATAAATTTGATGAGATTCCAAGTAAGATAAACATGAAAGATATATAACAGATTAGGACTATTTCATTATATATCATTTTATGGTCCAAGTTAACATGAATTGATTAAATATGCTACTAGTGTTTATGTGTTATAATAATCCATAAGTTGGATTTAGATACAATCAATTCATAAATGCTTGATATACTAGTTATCATGGATCTAACATTATGGTATAAGAATGATTTTATCCTAGTTTTATTAGTTGAAGATTCAATATTAATTTTGGATATCAGTTGAATTAATTCATAAATGTTCACTTGATATTTGCTTAGACTTTTCACATTTATTTCTAAAAAATTGTTCTAAATATAAGTTAACAATTGTTTAAGTTTTGTCATTTCCTAGAATACATATACATAGATACTTTACATTATTTGTTTAAATTTATAATGAAATAAGATAGAAGTGGAATATTAAGTTGCCTTATATGAATTATTTATTGGATAGCTTGTTACTCTCATTCATAAGTAGATAGTTTCATTTGGAACACTTAACCCTTTCAACAATGCATAGTTGGACTATGATAAAAATAAATCAAATGCTCGATTCTATCATGAACTTCAATCCTATTGGCTGCATATCAAGTATGTTCTCTATTTACATTTATAAAATATCACTTCTCAAAATTATGTATGTTGGATTATGAAATATGAAAGTTATCAGTAAATACTTATACTAATTGGCAAAAGAACTAATGTTTAATTAATTCTTATAATTCAAATAATGATCATGTATAATAATTTTCTTGTATTATTTATTGGAATAGATTAATACATTTTAAGGAAACTATAATTTAATCAAAATGATAAATAAGTTATCATATCATCTTAATTCATGCAATGGTTATACACACACAATTTTTCTTTACCTTCCTTCCCATTAGCTTAACTTGATTACCTTACTACTTCAAATACAAAACTAAAACTCTATAAGATTTCATTAAGTGGAACCTTTTATTTGGGTTCCACTCATCTTAAAACTTTAATGAAATTTGTTTCTTATGATACTTGAATTTTGCCATTGTATGAATGTTGATTCTAGTTGTCTAAATGAATCACAAATGAATAATGTTCTTAAATAATTAATTTATGGAATGTTATAGGAAATAAAAGGAGTCTTTATTGAAAGAATGCCTAATTTAAATTTATTATTATTGGTTACATAAGTTATTATTTTATATAAGAAGCACATATGTATTTTCTCATATGCCTTAAAATCTTTTATTATAGCATTGGCTACAACAATTTTAATAGATGCATAGATTATGGAATGAAAATGTTAAGGTTATAACTATGTCTTGAATTGTTATAAACATACATGTGATATAAATTATGTATGAATAGTGCAATGACCTTAAAATTTGAAAGGGTGTTATAACCCATTCAGTAGCACTAAGGAATATAGTACTTAATTTGTTTTCCCTTATGTTTTTACATATTTAGCTACATGAATGAATTTAAATTTGTAAGTATAAATTAATATTATTTTCTAGTTTTAAGTACTTGTCTAGCTTATATAGCATGAATCTTGATTTGAACACATGAATAATTAAAATGATGACTTATAAATAATAAACCTATCCTTCTTAGTTAAACCAATCCCATAACTTAACCATCCTTGAGTAGGACTAAAACCCATTGAGAAGAGTGAGGTATTTACCTATGGTTGAGGACCTATAAAAGGTCTTATGAGGAAGTATGAGTGCCACTTATGGTATTTGAGACTTATCAGTGTATGTGTACACTGACACACCTTGAATTCCATAATCATTCTAAATAAAAACTAGCTTCCCCATAGTGCTTTTTCTATGTGTTTACCTCTTGTGAATTACTTCAGTTCCCCTCCTTCGGTTCTAGTCATGTATGTGTGTAGCATGTTAAATTTTTTCATTGTGTTATAAAGACTTGTGAGTGGGCCTAACACGTGTCCAAAGTGTATTATAATATATGATTCCAAAAAAAAATTAGGGGTTATTTCATCTAGTATTAGAGTAGTTCATGCTCTAGGGAACTTTAGGAATGTGTACATTTCTCTGAACAATTTTAATCTTCAAAGTTGTCACTTATGATTTCTCAAGATGGTTAAAACATGACAAAACTAAGGCAACATCTATGAAAATCATTTGAATTTCAATCCAACTAGGGACAAAGGTCAAAGATGTGGAAGGGTTCATCAAAGCCACATCCCCATTTTCAACCTATATGAATTACTTATGATTAATGTTGATAGCAATGTAGAGGTACCCTATGCTAAAGCAGTCGATGGGATTTCAACCAATAAGCGTGAGGAAATTCTCATTGGGATCTTAACAACCCTTAACACTTTGTATGGAAATATTGATAATCAGGAACAAAGATTGAATAATCTTGAGGGGGTATTCCAAGAGGAAGTACCCAGATTAGAATTGAGATAAGTGAAGGACCCATAATTCAAAAACTACCTTTGACCATAGTTAACCCAATCATCAAAGATATGAAGAAGATTACACCACCTACCTTTTCAAGTGAAGAATCAGGTGATGCAATTGATGATTAGTTGATACACTTTCAAAAGTACTTAAATTTGCATATTATTCCTTCCAAAGTAGCATCTTATCAGCTTGTAGGACCTATAACATTATGGTGGAACCACCTTTGTGCTATTAAAGGGTATTAACCTTTAAATATATATTAGTCTATTTTTAAGACTCAATTCCATAAGAGGTACATTAATGCAAATTATAAAGAACAAAAAGTCACTAATTTTTAGCTCTTGAAGAAAGAGAACATGACTATTGATAAATATGAGAACAAATTCTTGAACTTGTTGTGTCATATGAACTATATGCATGATGAAGAAACTAAGATTACTAAGTTCAAGCTTGGGCTTAAGGGAATATGATACAAGATGTTAACATGACCAATCTAAAAACATTAGTTTCATTCATAGAATCAACATATAGGGTGAAGGAGAAGGAAAAGTCTCAACAAAAAGCAAGACAAGACTTCAAGTTAAACAAGTAGTAGTCTAAACCCAAGAAACTTTCTCCAATGAAAAATAAATTCAAAAAATATAATTATAATCATATATTTTTAGGAGGTAATAATGATATTAGTAGGATTCCCATTCAGAATAGGAACTTCAATTCCCAAGGGTCTTCCAAATCTAGTTTTTATAAGAAGGAACAACATCAAAACAACACATGTGGACCTACCATAGGTGCTAACACTATTCCATTAGAATATTATAGACCAGTTATGTGCTAGGAATTTGGTGATAATCACTATAAGAATGACCATCCTAAACTAAAATCAAGCCAAATACTGAACCATAGAGTATATGCTACTATTGATAACTGCAATGCTAACTTACAAGCCACTCTAATTGAGATCCAAGGTAAAATTAATGGTTTTCCTTAAATTATATTAATTGATTATGGTGAAATGGATTTTTTTATTTCTCTTTTTATTTATAAACAATTTAATAATAATCCCATCTTGATAAGATAAGGTTGGGAAGTTAAATTTGGTACCAGCAAGAAAGTGCCTATTCTTGAATTCTTGGAACAAGTAGAATAAGATCTTAGTGTTTTTGAGACCAAGGTAAATCTTTATCTTTAGGGTCTTATGATCTCATCCATGGGATGGATTGGTTTCATGAACATCAAGCCAAACTTTATTGTGTGGGTAAAAGAGTGTGATGCACCAATGACCTTGGCCAAATTGCAAAATTGCAAGGCATGCAAGGGTCCACAAGACATAAAGCACTTTCAACCTTACAGTTGAAAAGGGATGTTAGGAAGGACAACAATCTCTATGCAATCCAATTATTGGTAATAACTAATGAAAAATAGATAGAAAATGCAAACTTTCCTATACTAAGGGATTTTATAAATGTCTTTGTTGAAAACCTACTTGGGTTGCCACCCAAGAAAGAATATAACTTCTCTATTAATATCATATTTGAATCTTCCTTGAATCCATGTACCTTATTACATGAATGTGGTTGATCTACATGAATTAAAAGTTTAGTTTCAAGAAATTTTAGACATTCCAATCATATGACCAAGTGTGTCTCCTTGGTGTGCTTTGATAGTCTTTGTAGAGAAGAAGTATGGTATGCTAAGCCTTTGCATTGATTACTACATATTGAATAAGGTAAAAATTAAAAAAAACTATCCTTTGCCAAGAATCAATGATTTATTTGACAAAATGAAAGGTGTTGTAGTATTTTTTAAGATTGACTTGAGGTTTGGCTACCATCAAATATGCAACAATGAAGATGACATTGATAAAACAACCTTTAGAACCTGATATGGACACTATGAGTTTATGGTTATACCTTTTGGCTTAACCAATGGTACTGTAGCCTTTATAAACCTTATAAACAATATGTTTAGAGATTACTTGGAAAAATTTGTGTTGGTTTTTGTTTATGATATTTGTATTTACTCCAAAGATGATGTTGAACATGATTACCACCTTTGTCTAGTCTTATAAAGATGAAGACAACATAGGCTTTATGGAAAATTATCCAAATGTGAATTTTATGAATTTAAAATTCATTATTTAGGAAAAATTATTTCTAAAGAATGCATTTCTATTGACCTCACCAAAATCAAAACTATTCAAGATTGGCCTACTCCTTTTAACGTGTATGAAGTGCAAAGCTTCATGGGGTTGGTTGGTTATTACCAAAACTTTTTTGAATTTTTTTCTAGTGTGGCCTATCTCATCACTTCCATGTATCAAAAAGGAAATAATTTTGTATGGACTCCTCATTATGAGTCAGATTTTGTTAAGTTGAAAAGGCTACTTACTACAACTCATATTTTAATCATACTAGACCCAAATGGTAACTTTGAGGTTTGGGATGATGCTTGCAAAGAAGGATATGGAGGTATATTTACTCAAGATGGCAAGCTTGTGGCTTATGAATCATATAAATTAAAAGAACTTGAAAATAATTATCCTACACATGATATGGATCTTCCTACCATTATGCGTGCACTTAAGCAATGGAAACATTTCCTACTGGTAAAGCCTTTCCAAGTGAAATCTTATCATCAAAGTCTTGAGTATTTTTTCTTTCAAGAAGATTTAAATGCACACTAGACAAGGTGGATATAATTTTTTAGTAATTTTGACATGAATATATCATATGTCAAAGCCAAGGAGAACTGTGTGGCTAATGTACTCCACATATGCATATACCTTGCTATCTTGTTGGTGTTACAAGGAAATTTTAGAAGTGTTATTTTAGAAGATTAACTTGATGATTTATTTTTCCATGAAATAAGAGTAGTTTTGGCTAATGATCTAGTATAAAAAAGAGTTACTAAATTTTTTGTTGCAATAGATGGCTTGAGAAGGCATAAATTCAGAATTTTTGTCCCTAGGATGGGTGACTTTTTAAATTATCTACTTAATGAAGTGCATACAAAACCTTATTATGATTATCCAAGTGTTACAAAAATGATGCATGTGATGAAAAATCTCTATTTTTGGCCTGAGATGAAGCATGATGCCACTAGATTTATAGTGAAATGCTTTGAATGTTGGTGGATAAAAACTAAGCATTGCTATCTAAGAGGGTTGTTGTACCCTCCTGATATTATAAAAGATAAGTGTGTTGTAGTATCACTTGATTTTATTATGGGGCTGCCAAAATATTGCATCAAGCATGCTAAAATCTTGGTAGTTACTGATAAAGCAACTAAAGTTGGCCATTTTATTATTGGAAATTTAACAAATGATGCAACCATATTTTTAGAATTCTTTGTGAAGGAAGTAGTAAGACTCCATGGCATACTTGAGGCGATCATATCAGATTGGGACAAATTATTTACTTCAAGGTTTTGGTGTAATTTAACTAAAACCTTTGGAATAAAGCTAAATTTTTTCTCTTTATATCATCTGAGAATAGATGGGAAAATATAATGGATCAACCAAGTGGTTGAAGATATGTTGCACATGTATGTAATGGATCAACAAATAAAAAGGGAAGATTATTTTCATCTAGTTGAGTTTACATAATATAATTCCTACCATTCAGTCATTAATATGGCTCCATTTGAAGCCTTATATGGACATAAGTTCAGAACACCTATTGGTTGAGATAACTTAGAAAATAGGGTTTTTAGGCCTAATTTGATGTTGGAATATGACAAGTAGATGAAGGTAAAATTTGAAAATAGCTTATGGCTGACAATAGAGCTATGTAGACATTAAGACAACTCTATGAGAATTCAACATAAGGGACAATTTTTTTTTTGTTCATTAGACCATAGAATAGTTCTATCAAGTTTAGCAAGGCTTCCAAGTTAACACCACATTTTATCAGGCCTTTTGACATAGTGGAAAATATTAGCCCTGTTGCTTACCGACTAACACTTCCTCCTCTTTCAAGGATTCATGATGTTTTTCATGTTGAATTACTAAGAAAATATATACTTGATCCATCTCATATTCTAGATTGGACTCACTTACAAGTCACATAAGAGGAAAAGATCTATTTGAAACTAGTGAGAATCCTAGATCATCGTAGTGTTAAGTTGCATAATAAGGATAGACATCACGTTTTGGTATAATGGGACCCTATCAGTGAAAGAAGTGCCACTTGGTAAGATGTTCATGTTTTTAGACAACATTATGCATGGCTTTTTGATTAAGTTGTTGGGATGGCTCCCTTATAATAGGCATAGGATATTATGATCCCATATTTTCATTATATATTCTATTGTTATTACATTAAAATTATGATGTTATACTCATTTTAGCTATTATTTATATGGATTATCTATTGTACCTACTTTAGTAGTTTTGACTGCAAACTTATTTATGTGATTAATTATCTTATGGACTTATTTTTTCTAATGATGATTTTATAATATATATATTGATTATTTATTTATGACATAATGTAATCTATGCCATTTTTGTGGTTGCAAGTTTTGTCTATGAGCTAGGTAGGTGATGGATCCTGTATCCCCAAAATAATGAATTCTAATCATGTCGACATGTCCAATAGGTATACTTATTATTTGATTATCCTTCAGAAAATTTGTTTTGGTCATTATGTTTGTTGGTTGTGGTCCTTATGCTTTCAATTTCTATTTTACTTTATTGATATCATTATGATTAGTTAATTATCATTATTGTTCATTATTTTATATTACATGTTTTATTGGCCATAGCCTTTTTATACGCATAGATCCTTTACTCCTGTAGGCCTTTGAAACTCTCTCTTTCTCTCTTCTAACCATATCAACCAACTCAATTCTATACCTAGAACTAACTAAACAACCTAGATCGAACACCCCACCTCCCTTGGAAACCTTTTTCACCCCCATGCTTAGCTTACCCCTTTGACCTAACACTTATTTATTAAGGTGATTGCATAATGTTTTAATGACTATATAGTCATGGTTTAAATTAAACTTGGATTAATTTCATTGATGTTATTTTTATGTGTTATCAACTTAGAATGATGGCTTGCAAAGAGATGCATTACCCTCATTAATGAGGTAAGTGGAGAAGTTTTTAATGATATTTAATCTGTGTTATGTTAATCTTTGTTATTATTTCTAATCTATTTTTCCATTGGTAGAGGAGTGATTAATTTCTGAGTCATCTAGACTCATCATTAATGGTGAGGTTAGCAGGGATTGCCTTGGGATTTAAAGGGCTTCTTTCTCATCCTAAAATTGAATGGGAATTGATTGGGGGTATGGGGAAATGAATGGAAATAATAGTGATATTCATATACATAGTTTCATTTAGAACACTTAACCCTTTCATCAATGCATAGATGGATAATGAGAAAAATAAAACAAATGCTCCCTTCTATCATGCACTTCAAACCTATTTGCTACATGTCAAGTATGATCTGGATTTCCAATTATAAAATATCACTTCTAAAAATTATGTATGTTGGATTATGAAATCTGAAATTAATTAGTAAATACTTATATTAATTAGAAAAATAACTAATGTTTAATTAATTCTTATAATTCAAAGAATGATCATGTAAAATAATTTTCTTGTATTATTTTATGGATTAGATGAATACATTTTAAGGAAACTATAATGTAGTCCAAATGATAAATAAGTTATCATATCATCTTAATTCATGCAATGGTTATACACACAATTTTTCTTTACCTTCCTTCTTATTAGGAAGCTTGCTTACCTTGTTACTTCAATTGCCAATAGAAAAATTTATAAGAGTTCATTAAGTGGAACCCATTATTTGGTTTCCACTCATCTTAAAACTCAAATGAACTTTGTTACTTATGATACTTGAATTCTACCATTGTATGCTTGTTATTTTTAGTTGTCTAAATAAAACACAAATGAATAATGTTCTTAAAGTTTTCATTTATGGAATGTTGTAGGAAATAAAAGGAGCCTTTATTGAATGAATACATGATTTAAATTCACTATTATTGGTTTCATAAGTTATTATTCTATATAGGAAGCACATATTTATTTATTTGTATGGCTTAAAATATTTTATTATAGCATTGGCTATGACAATTTAAATAGCTGCATAAATTATGGAATGGAAATGTTAAAGTTATAACTATGTCTTGAATTGTTACAAACATCTATGTGATATGAATAGTGTACAAATAGTGCAATGACCCTAAAGTCTAAAAGGGTTTTATAACCTGATTGATTTTACTAAGGGATCTTGTACTTAATCTATTTTCCCTTATTCTTTCACATAATTAGCTACATGAATGAATTCAAATGTTTAAGTTTCAATTAATCTTATTTTCTGATTTTAACTACTTGTCTGACTTATATAACATGAATCTTGATTTAAGCACATGAATAACCTTAATGATAACTTAGGAACAACAAAGCTATCCTTCTCTATTAAACCAATCCCATAACATAACCATCCTTGAATAGAACTATAACCCATTGAGGAGAGTGGGGTATTTACCTAGGGTTAGTGACCTAAAAATGGTCCTATGAGGAAGTATGAGTGATACTTATGGCACTCGGGACTTATCAGTATATGTGTACTAATATACCCCAAAATCCATAATCCTTCTAACTAACAACCAGCTTCACTATAGTGCCTTTTATTTGTGTTTACCTCTATTAAATTGCCTCATTTCCCCTCCTTAAATTATAGTCATGTATGTGCATAGACCATTTAATGTTTTTGTTGCATTAGCAAGACTTGTAGGTGGGCCTAACATGTGTCCAATGTGTAGTCTGATACACGATCTCAAAGACAAAATTTGGGGTTATTTCAAGCTAATGACAATGTTACTATGTAGTTGGATGTGAATTTGATAGATGAAAATGATAAAACATGATTCTTATGCCACTAGTCTTTTTATGAGTCTTTTTCATCTTGCTATTAACTCCTTTATCATCCTCTTTGGTCTATATAAGGCTAATAATTATTTATGCCATCTTATTGTTGTAGTCCAAAATAAGTAGTATTATTTTGTTTTTGTGTGATTATCTTATCATTGTCTCATAATCCAAGTGTATTAATGTAAACATGGTGAAGTCTTTTGTTCACTGACATTGTTTGATTTTTTAGTTCTTATTTTTTCATGTGTTTAAAACCAAGTTAATGTGGAATTTCATATTAAGTTTGTCTTGATCAAGCCCTAGGGGTCATGGGTGAATAGCTTAGATGATGGCACTTTCATCAATGATACTCACTAAGATATAATCATATGCTTTTTATAGTGTGTCTATGTGTGTATATCTATATGTATGTGTTTGTATATATGTATGTATTATATATATATATATATATATATATATATATATATATATATATATATATATATATATATATATATATATATATATATATATATATATATTATATAACTAAATTTATGTCTAAGTATATGAATATGTGTGTGTGTGTGTGTGTGTGTGTGTGTGTGTGTGTGTGTGTGTGTGTGTGTGTTTTGTATATATGTATGTATAGTATATATATATATATATATATATATATATATATATATATATATATTATATAACTAAATTTATGTCTAAGTATATGAATATATATATATATATATATATATTACATGCATATCTATCAAAGTATATATGTGTGTCTATTATAGAAATGTATATATAATTATATTTATTATATGTGTGTTTGTTATACATATATTCTAGTTGGGAATAGGTTTATTTATTATTGGAATAATAAGTTAATTTATATTTATATAAATATATAAATAAATATTTGCAAATGGAGCATAGTTGTCTACATTTAAATTGTGAGTGGTTGGTATGATTTGTACTCCATATATTTTTCAGGGATCTCATTAACTAGTTACATGCATTGAGAAATGATACATATAGAGATGTAAGGAAAAAATAGGTAGGAGGAGAGAGATGGGTTGTAACATGAGTACAGAGTGGCGACTACCACTTGTGGGATGCCTAGATATTGGAATGCTAAAAAAATAAGGTAGATGATTGCATTGGAGATTCGATGTAGAGGGAGTCAATAGGTGGTTGTCCTACTAAGTGGTTAGTTTTTGCATTTATTAGAGTTGTATAATATTAAAGTGGAGAATAATGTCATGCGAAGAGGAAGGTATCCCACTCCATGTTTTAAATTTTACATTATGGATACCATGCTGGTAGGTGGGAGACATCGAGCCATGTGGGTGGTGATAGGTGTGGTAGAGTGGGTGTAAAATTCCATGCTAACCTAGTGAAGGGAATATAAGGATACATAGAAGGTAGGAGGACGATTGGTCACAGGTGACGAGGACACTAGAGATGGTTGATGGTAAAGAAGAAAAGGAGGCTAGTGAAGGATATGGGAGAGTATGGTCAATGGGATGAGAAAGGAAGAGAGTGGATAGAGAGGAGATCATGGGGATGATGTGGAATAAGGAAGGGAGACAGTGAAGCAAGGGTATAAAATGCAATAGCAAGGAGAAGATGTGGTTGGGTGTTAAGGGAGCTAGGTGATGTGTGTGGGGAAATAATGGACATAAGAGGGATACATATTGATACAATAGAGAGTAAAGGCATTGGGAGATGAAGGACAAAGGCCGAGGTACAAACTAAAATAGAAAATAAAGGAGATTCAATAGAAGAAGAAGAGTGTGGAACTATTCTTAAATAAGGTAAAGAGTAGAAGAATAACATAGAAATAAATAGGAAAGGAGAAAAGATAGGTGATTTAAGAGGATTACGGCATAGACAAAGGAAAGGGAGAGATAATAGAGGTGGGTAGAAACATATATGGTCAAACCCACTTAAGCAAACCATAAAATATCACAAGAGGTATATAGCTTGAAAAGGTCAGTATTCATCTTGGTTTTCCCATTCTCTATCTTGCTACTGTATAAAAAAAAGGCATGGAATGATAGACAAACAACCTATAGATCCATAAAAACTTATTATAAACCTTAAATTTTTGGTTGGATATAGATAAAATACTTATGCATGCTTAAAAAGGGCAAAAAAATTGTGAGTTTTACATATTCCATATTTTATAAATTGTGGGTTTTTTATTTGTTTTAAATCAATTATTTGTATATGAGAAAAACCACAATCCTAAATAAATTCTCTCTCAACTGCTTAAAATTCCTTTCAAAATACCATGGTTATGCACCCATTAGATTTGGTAAATTTTATATGTTTTCTTATTAACTATGAACAACTGATTTAATGATATGGGTCTTTCATTAATTTGATTTAGTGGTGTTTTTTTTACCAATCACCATAATGGCTTCCAATTTTATTATTATAATTCTATTGGTTGACCTTTTTCATCTATGTGTATGCCCTTGTATGTTTTGATTCAATAGTCTTTATTGGTTCATTATTTTAGAAACACACACTATTGTTATACCTTAGTTCATGAGTTATTGAGCATGCTTGTTGGATACCTAAGTTATTTATATTTGGCTGTGACTACTGTAAATGTTAGCTTTATTCGTTGGCTATTTGTGGCATATGTCAAGTCAGTGGCTATGAATCTCTACTTAAATCCTCAACTACCTTACATACTCTATGACCAAATCAACTATCCAATTTATGGATGGGTTGGTTAGGGCCACCGTATGGTTGGGCCCATAGGACTATGGATGTATTTTTGACTTCTTGTGGATGTTCTTGGTTCTTTACAGTAGTCATACTTATTATATTCAATTTTTTTAGATGATCTTGATGACTTGTATCATTATCCATTTTGTTTAAGGTAATATTATTTTGAGAATACACCTTTTGTAATATGAAGTTAATTGTGTGTCTTGTGGTCATATATGAGTAATCATATGTGAAACTTGTATAATACCATGTAAAACAAAGTTCTCTTATTATGACACGAGATTTAATAACATGGTTTGAAAATCATGTATTTATTATACTTCCATGTTTTCTTTAATATTTTAAATTATTACCATCTTCAATTGAATCAAAAGTAAATCATTAAATTGAGAAGTTTTTGATTCCTTGAAAATACATGTATAGATAGATACAATATTGAATGATTATATCAGATGTCATTTCAAATAATAATATGAATGTTTGTTTTTACATATATCTATGTGTGTGTGTGTGTGTGTGTGTGTGTGTGTGTGTGTGTGTGTGTGTGTGTGTGTGTGTGTGTGTGTGTGTGTGTGTGTGTGTGTGTGTGTGTGTGTGTGTGTGTGTGTGTGTGTGTTTAGATACACATTATTTGGGTCATATTGCATTGTTATATGAATCAGTTAAAAACGTTATTAAATGTAATGTGGTAATCATAATTGCCTTTTGGGTCTTGCAACATTAGCTTGAGATACTATGAATGGATTATTTGTAGTGTACAACCACCTATATTAATGTTAAGTAAATCTTGTCTTCCTTTGTGATAAATAGAAACTATGTACAATGATAAAGATATTGTTCTAAACCATGTTAGTGTTCTCACACAACTATCCATAGTTGTGTCATGTTGAATGTGATCATCTGATTTTTTAAATAAGCCATTTTATATCTTGAAATTAATGTTTGGTTATTTTTATAACCTTGTTTAAATTTGAAATCTATGCCAATGCTATCCTTGCTTTCACTATTATCTAGAAGTTGTAGATAGGGAATTATTATGCTAAATCTCATGGAATGGTACTTTTATTATTAATATAGACTCCAATCATATCATTTCTATATGTAATCTCTTTTATATTAAATGATGGTAACTCCAAGATGGAAATAGTATTGTTGATTTATAGGTTATTTGGTTATAACCTATCAATACTACCTTTCATGAAACAAGCAAGAGATGTTTAAAGTTGATATACATATACTTCTTATGGAAAAATTTATAATATATTAATTGTATATTTTGAAGTCATTTTATCAAGTGTTATGTGATTAAATTACTATCATTGGTTTCTCTTATGTCTTAAAGAAAACCACATAAAGGCTCATGCTAGTCCAAACATGCTTAGCATGGTTCTTATAAGCAAGTTGAAAGAATAAGGGTCGTTTAGTTCTTCTTCCCATTTTATTAAATTAATCTAATGAAGGATATCAATTAGTTATAAATAAAATCAATTTGATTACATCTTTTGCTTAAACATGTTTAATTGTGTTAAGCCACAAATTGAGAGGAAAGACATGGTGTCAAGACCCTATAATCTTAGATCATTCCATATGGTCTTAATGGGTAGCATCACTTTACATACCTATAATATGTTTAATATTCATAAATAAGTGGAATATTCCTTACTTTTTAAAGAATTTTGATACTTAAATGTTATGACTAGTGATTAGTCCTATTTTATTAATGGAAAGGTCTACGCATGATGCTATTATTACTCCTTAGAAATAAAATTGGATTAATTATTGATATTAAATATAGACGCATCATGTGTGATGAACCAAATTTGATATTTAGAATGATATATCAATTGGTAGTACCTTTTGGAATTAATATAGCATTTCTATTGGTTAAAATTTGATGAGTCTACTATCTTTCATAATAAGTAGTTGATTCTTCCTTAGTAATCAATCTTCATGGATATTCTAACGTTCAGGGGTGATTCTATTATATGAGTTGGTTATAACTAATGATAGCTAGATATATTAAATGTACAACCACACTCTTATGCTAACAAACCCTCATTGTCATTGTATTAAGATGTTTTTTTCAACAAGCTATATGTTGGGCCCTACTTGCATTCATATGTGTACTCTAGTAGTGATTCTAAGTTTTTAGGGGGGGGTTGTTTTAGCTTATTACTTTTAATTTAAAATTAACTCAAAAAAATAAATAAACACATGTATAGATGATGATTTATATCAAATTTAATATTTATCATATTTCATAGTATATTATCTTTCTTCTATATGTAAAATAATTAAAACATTATTCTTTACTCACATAGACATATGTATACATGATGCTTTATATAAAAAAATTCCTTTCATGTTGCATTACTTATTTCACATGTTATCTTTATTATATCTTCAATACACTTAAGATAAAATTCTTCCAACATATAGATAACTTGTTAAATCAAACCCATATACACAAAGTGAATTTACAACATAAGCTAACCACTATGTTTCAAGTTTCAATGTCATATTTTATGCACAATAAAGAATATCCTTATCCTCTTCATCTCCATGAGGGTGGTAGATACTTTAAATCTAAATAGGCACATGCTATCATTCCTCCCTAAGATGAAGCAACCTATAAAACTATCACTAATCCCCTTACTCAGCCTATTAAAATCTCTACTATACAGGTGTGTGCTTACATATTCAAATAGAAACCACTAGGGGTTTCAATTGTGAAACTCTATTTGATAAAATTAATAGAATGAGGTAGATAATTACATGTTTAAAAATTATAATAACCTATTACATGAAAATATTAAAAGATTATAAAATAAATTTTCAAGACAAAGGCCTCAAGGGCATAATAGTCTAAATCATGTTTCTACATCTTCATCTATTCAATTTGTGGAAACTTATGTTACATATATAAGTCATAAATCATAAACTACATCTAGAACTAGTGATTCAAAAATAATTAAAAGGTAAAATAAGATTTCATGTGAGACACTGAGGTAAATGATTAAAGCTAAGTTGATCAACCTACCTCCTCTACACCTAATAAGGAGATCTAGATATTTTTTTGCATATCATAGAATGCATGGACACCAAACCAATTCATGTTTAGAATTGAAAAAATTACAATGGATAATGGATATATATAATTCACATATTGATACTTCATCCACACAACATACTATGGAATATTTACCAATTCAAAAAGGATCAAATTCAAAAAAATTAGAATAATGATTACCAAAAGATAACTCAGAATAACAAAAGGTTATAATAACACAATCATAACAAGAAATATTACAAAAAACACAAACAAAGCAAGAAAATCTATTATTTTCATCAAATTGTGCACCCTAGAATGCTATATGAAGATCCTTCAATTGGATGCAACATTGAATCATCCATCAAGTTTGTGGGAACTTGTAAGAGAGATGAGTGTCTAGGATTGAAAATGGTTAGCTCCCTAAATTCTTATCTAAGTGTCTGTCACCTAGTACCTAATGTAATTATTGTTCATGAAAAGAGTCAAGAGTTTGCATAAAATAGAAAACTATGCTAAAGAGGTGATCCACCAAGAATTTATCCCATTGATTATCACACTTATATTGAATAATAATGATTTCCAATACTAATTACATTCATTTAAAGATAATAACATAGTGTTTCAATGTGAAGGTAACATGCTTGAGAAAATCGACAAGATAATCAACTTAAGGGGTAGACTACACACCATATATACAATTGTATATTTGAAAGAGAGTTTAATGCATTTAACACACTTCACATGACCTGTTAACATTAGAACCTTTGATCAAACATGAAGGGTAAAGGGAGTATGAATGATCTTATCACTTGGCTCCACTATATATCACTCACAAACTCAAACAGAAGTTCACAACTCATAATTGATCTTGTATTCAATATTCAAAAATCAAAGTGCAATGTAATTTTACTAGGTCTTTTCCATACCAAAAATGTGGTCATCTACAATAGTAAAAAATGGATCAATTTATAAAAATTTGGAGAAGAGAGAGAGAGAAGAGAGGCTTTAAATACATAAAGACATGTGTCAACATGCAAGAATCGGTTATAGATGCATGAGAGAGATGGATGGGCTAAGCCATGTCATGCCAAGAGGTTTAATTTTCCAAACAAGTCATGAGAATGGTGGCAAGAGGCATAAAACCTTCAGGAGTGGCATAGGAAACTACTTCTATTGAAGATCATCAATGATATTTTGAAACAAAAAATAGAGAAGCCAACACATATCACTACTAAGGGGGAATGGAACTCATGACAACAATTATAAAATTTTATTTATAACTACTAACTATCCTTTGAACACCTGTAGTTATTGGTTTTAGGGAATTAATGACTTGAACCATCAACCTATCCATTTTACTTGCTTTATCTACAATAAATGCTCGGGACTCAACCATTTGTTATCTCCATGTCTACTCTCATGTTTTCACCATGTCTTATGAATAGAAATGACTATTTTATACAATTTAAAATTGACATTTTATAGGCCATCATCCTTTGTTTGAATCCCAACAACTATCTTCCTGAACATTTCCTTTAGCCTTTTTGTTTGGTCCTCTTCATTGTGGAGGGGTACCCTTTGAAAAAACTATGGAGGTCACTTCCCTAGAAAGTTACCCTTCATGGCAATTTTTTCAAGCACTTTCTCTACAATAATTTCTTTAGAAATGTTACAAGTATCCTTTAGCTTTTTTAAAATGATCTTTTCTTCGAACTTTTTGTTTCTTAGCCTTTTTTTGAAAGAATTCATTGGCTTCTATTTGGCCCTTTAAACTTTTTGAAATGGACCATATGAAAAGGACACCTACCTAAAAAATACGCTTCAAAACATTGTGGAGGACCATTTCAATTATAAGGTACCCTTTAGAAAAGTTACAAAGTACCCTTTATAGTTTTTGTTTGGTACATTTTCCTACAAAATAACCCTTCAAACTTTTTGAAATGTACCCTTCAAACAAATTGAAATGTACCCTTCAAAATTTTTGTAAAGGGCATCCTACTTGAAAAGTGCCTTTCAAAGAAGTTTCAAAGTAACCTTCAAAAAACATGAAATGCCCTTTGAGAAATTTAAAATGATCCCTTTGGAAAAGATGAATTGGACTATTTGGAAGGAAAAATACCGTTCAAAAAACTTTTAATGTACCCTTCAACTTTGAAAGGATATCTTCCAAAAAAATTGTGTAGGGTAACTTTTTGGAGACTTATCCTTCAGGAAATTTGAAAACAAAAAGTCCAAAAGAAATACACTTATGAAAAAATTCTTAAAACAAAAATTCTAAAATAATTTGGCAAAGAATTAAAACAATAAACCTAAAGGAATTTGGCACATACTTAACAAAGACCAAAATGAACTTTCCAAAAGGAAAAGACTTGCATTTGTTGTAGGCTTTGTCAAAGAACATTTCTTCTAAGGAAAAGCTATGTATTAGACTTGACTAAATTTGAAAGGTGAAAACCCTAGGGTTGGAGTTTGACAAATATTCTTGGTGATTATTGGGTATGGCATGCCTACTATTCCTAAGACTAGTTGCCTAAATACTTCTATTGGGTATGGAGTCACATAAATGAGCACTCATATTGTCATGAACAAACTTTGGATTGACCACAAGACAATTGACATTACACAAGACACACACATAAAATAAAAGGAAGGAAAAACTTTTTTGCTACAAATATCTTGGGGAACACAACATCAAACCAAGATAAAACACATGTGTTTAACTAGAACACTTAGGGAACCAAAAAAAATTGAAAAAAAACTAGACTAAACACATACACACCTATGCTACTATTTATAAGATAGACTTGCAAGGACTAATAGTAAAACTTTAGATATATCTAATTCATAGGGATAGGAAACTCTTTTCCATTCATCTTATTCAGTTGAAGGGATTTTCTTTACTTGCACTTGTTAATGATGTAAGGGTCACTCAAAAAAGCATCAATCTTTGTATGTCTACCTAGTTTTGCTCTATCCTCATCCCATTTTAGAACCAAGTCACCTTCCTTAAACACTCTTTTACTTTCTCTTTTTTCAAAGGAATTCTTCATGAGTATCTGGTGGTGTTCTATGGTCTTATGTGCATTTTCCCTTGCTTCTTGTAGTTTCATTATTTCTATTAATCTGACTTTCATTGGAGTATTTTCAAGCAGTTCCAACTATTGTGCAAGTTCTAGAGTAGGGAGATTTTGAGAGATGGAAAACCTATCTTCTCTCCCATAAATAATCACAAAACTAGAGTTACCAATTGATCTCTTAGGAGTAATCTTGTCAGCCCATAAGGCTATCTTCAACTCAGTGTGCCATGCTCTTTGATTGTTCTCTAATGTATTTTTGATGATCTTTATGATATTCTTGTTAGCAAAATCAGCCAATCCATTACCTTGAGGGTAATAGTTGGATGAGGTACTCAAGCAAACTCCACTCCTATTTTCCCTCTAAAAATTTTTATCACTCATGAAAGCAAGTGCATTATCATAAATGATAGTATAGGGGACCCAAAATCTTGTTGTGATACTCTCATAAAACTCCAAGATTACATTTTCATTTGCCTCCTTTAATGAAATAGAATCTACCCACCTTTTGAAGAAGTTAGTAGTAATAAATATCCATTTGTGTCTAGCACTTGATGGAGGGTTGATCATACCAATGAAATCAAGGCCTTATTGCATGAAAGGCTAGTCTACCTAGATAGGATTCAATGAAAGGGATGCAAGTTTCTATTTGCCTACAAAAAGGCACATTGAGGACACCTCCTAACCTAAAGGTATAAATCCTTGAAAAGGATAGGACAATAATATCTGGCCCTTATTATCTTCATAGTTGTTGTTTTTGGTGAGAAATGACCTCCATTTACACCATTGTGAAACTTTTGTAGTAAGATGCCAAACTGATCATTATCAACACAGATTAAGAGAAAACCATTCATATATTTCCAAAATAGAATACCATCTACAAGATAATAAGGAATGGTTTATAATCTAAAACACCTTCTTTATGACTTGTTCAAACCATTAGGATAATCACCATTTTATAAGAAATCAATGATGTCTTATGTCTAAATTTGAATTGGTATGTGACCATCTAGTTGGGGATGATCTTTATTAACCAAGACTTCTTCAGCTTTAGGATTTTGAGGATACAAATAAATATGTTCACATATCCCCTTTCATCTTACCAATTTTTGTACCTTGATATCAACATCATACTCCATTACCTTTGTGATCCACCTAGCTCTCTTCTCATTAAGGTCTCTTCTTAGAAGGAACTCTTTAGTGCTATGATGAGAGACCATGACATGTATCTTGTTATTTGAAACCATGTGCTTGAACTTTTTCAAGCATCTTATCACAGTTAGAGCCCACTTCTCAACAAATGTGTATTTGACCTCATAATCTTTGAATCCTTCACTAAAGAATGCAATGGGTTGCTCAAATTCCTCATCATTATTTTTTATAATCATAGCTAAGATTGTGTCAAGGTTATCAAAAGTATAGAGTATGATATATTTGGTAAATCTTGGGGTCAAGAGAGTAGGAGATTAGACAATTGCCTATTTGATTCCCTCAAAATTATTTGTAACTTCCTTTGTCTAAGTAAAATTTTGGTTCTTCTTGAGCATGGTTGTGATAGGCTTCACCAAAGTAGAAATTATTAGAATAAACCTTCTTAAAAATTTGATCTTGCCTAATAAACTTTCCAAATATTGCTTGTGTAGAGGTAAAGACAAGCCTAGAATGTCTTCAATCCTTTCAAGATCAATAGACATGTTTTCTTTTAACACAATGTGACCCAATAATTTGCCTTCATGAATAACAAAGATACATTTTTTTTGATTAATAGAAACTCCAACTCTCTACACTTATTGATGACAAGCCTTAGATGCTTCATGTAATCATTAACATCCTTGGAAAAAATAGTTATACCATCAAGGTATACAATCAAAAATTCATTGATAAAACATACAAAGGCCATGTCCATTGATCTTTGGAAGGTAGTACCAATATTAAACAAATGAAAAGGAAAACTTCTATATGAAAATGTTCCCCATTTTGTGGTGAATGTTGTCTTGAAGTGATCCTCCTCATTCACCAATATTTGTTTATAACCTGAATAGCCATTAAGTAGTGAAAAACATTGAAAACCTAAAACCACTTGTAAAATATGCTCCATGGAAGGTAGTGGATAATAGTCTTTGAGTGAAACTCTATTCAAATCCCTAAAGTCCACACAAAGTCTGATCTCTCCACTCCTATTTAGAATAGGTACAAGGTTAGCTACCCAAGTTGACTGCTTGATAAGAAAGATAATCCTAGACTCAATCAATTTGGTAGGCTCTTTCATCATGAGTTCCTCTATCTTGGGATTGATAGGCCTTTGTTTTTTCCTAACTAGTTTAGCTCTAGGTTCTAACTCAATGGTGTGATGAGCTAGGCCTAGATCAAACCCTTTCAAATCCTTGTATTCCCAAGAAAATATATCATGAAATTATTTACACAATTCAATTAAGGCTTCTCTTTTAGAAAGAGAACATATCTTACCAATTTTCAGATGTTTGTCCTTAAATATCAAGATTCTTTCACATTTCTCTACCTTTGTATACATGTTTACCCTTTCCTTCCTTATTTGATCATCTTCATTGAATTCACTCTGTTAAGTAACCAGCCCCTTTGGTATCTTTTTTGTGCTAAGATGGATAACTTATTATTCATATTGATTATGAACCTTCTTTTGATTCTTTGAAGAAAATTTTGCTTCATTTTGAATGAAGTGTACAATGTGTTTATCACTCTCAAACACTTTCCAAGACACTTCATTATCTAGAATAGAAGGTCCCATAATGACTTTGATGTGAGGCTTTTCCTTGTCTCTATTTACATTATCGACTATATCAAAGTTTGATCATATCACAACCAACCTATTAGCATATTTATTTGAGTCCCTTAGTATAGGTTGGATATTGAAAGCATCAAAGTCTTCAATTAGATCCCACACCCTATGCCTGTAGGACATAAAAAATTATTTTTTAGTTGTAGCTTGGTTTCTCACTTGATGTATATTCAATTCACTATTTCCATATACCTTATACCTTCATATTCTTAATTCCCTTTCTCTTTGCCCAGTGGAGGGCATGCACCAATCCTTCATATTCTATTACATTGAAAGTACAATAAAAATGGAATCTATATGAAGAATAATATTGGTTCTTTGAAGGAGAAATCAACAATACACCAGCTCATGCCCCTACCTTGCTTTTAAAACCATCAAAAAACATTTTCCATATTCCTTCAAGTTCATGATCCTCATTGGTGAGTGATGGTATAGGGGTGTTCTTATCATGCATACAATATACCCCTAAGTAAGTTTATTCTATGAATTCATAGGGATCATGCTCATAATTTTTTTTTACCATACTCATCATGAAAGAGGTCAAAAATCCTTGAAGGGGAAAAGATGTTTCACCACTAATGGTACTTTTTTCTTTCTCACTAATCGTACAATTCTGATTTGAACTTGTCTCCACATATGGTTGAATGTGGAAACTTGCCAAGGGATGTGTTCTTATAGTTGATTTAGATCTATACCTTATTATAAAGGATATAAAACACCAATCACCTATAAGGTACCTACCAATCTTTGCTGTGAGGTCTCTTAACAAGTAAATATAAAAATGAGTTGGAAGATCAACTATCACAATGTCTTGTAAGATGGGGAAACTTGGATAATAATGCAGGAAGACTTTCAAAACTCTAACCAGCCCCACCATCTTGGCTGGAGTTCCATCAAGCTAAAACACACCCTTTTTATGAGGCTCATATTTCAATCCCAATTTATCAGCAACCACTTTAGGCATAACTGTGGTACTGGCCCCACTATCCACAATGTAGTTGTGAACTAATTTGTCTCCCACAATGAGTGTGAGATAGAAAGGTGGAGTATTTTAAGATTTGGTGGTTGGTTCTAAAACATAATTAGGTTTTTTGGTTAGGGATATACCATTTTGTTTAGGAACTTGAGGGGCTACATGAATTCTTGAGAGTTGTTCTTGTAGAAGCTCCTTTCAGCCAAACATATGCAATACTTCCCAAAGAGAAATGCTTGTCTTGGTATTATTCAAAGAATAAATAAATTTTAGAGAGGAGGTATTCACTTTGTCTTGCATTATTAAAGGAAATGAGGAAGCTTAAACTTGTTGTATTGGAGGTTTGATAGCCTTGTTCACATTCTGACTTTGAGGAGTATTGTGACTAGTAGGATCTATTACATTAGTACTTACTCTTTGTGACCTTGGAGAGGCACCACTTGGAATCACTTCTGCTATTAGAGTATCTCTTAAATACCTCTTTTTATCCCTTGTATTGGTTGTAACTAATTTATTTTTATTAAACACATAATCATCTTCTACTTATAAGTTCATAAATCTAGTACTTTGGTTGTTACCTCATATTTTTTCATGATATTTACTTCTTTTGATGTAACATAAGGATTAGTTCCTTCTTTAGATACCAAATATTGATTACCTTCTCCACCATTATGCAAAAAATGACTTTGAGATTGCCCCCAATGATCCAAATGTTCCTCTCCTTGAACTAGATTTGTGTGGATTGTAACAATAGACTTTGTGGATGGAATGGAATTAGGATTATAGGCATTGAGCTGCCTATTGAAACTTTATTGACCTTTTCCTCTTCTTTGGTTAGTGTATTGTGGTGGAGGCCTATAGCCTTATTGAGGATAGTATTAAGGATTGGGTGGACGATTTTCATACATTTGTGCTTACCTTAGCTAGGCTTGTAAAGAATTAATGATCTCATCCTTATCTATAGCGTCATCCACCTTCTTGAGAGTAGTTCTAGGTTTGACATTAGTATTGGGAACTTGTGTTACGCTTGGGGTTTCAACTAAATTATGAGACAATAAAATCATGGAGAATCTTGGAGGTAATTTCCTAGCTTGTATCAAGCTATTCTCAACTTCAATAGTTATCTCATATGCCTTGATTAAAGTAAATACTCCCATTGATTGTAATATTATAGCTAAATTAGTGATAATAGCCTTAAGATAGGTGGGGAATACAAAGCTTGGAGGACTCATAGTAGGTGGTAGCCTATGCCATGTTCTTTGAAACCTCTCATTGAAATCTCAAATGGATTCATTATGACCTCTCTTTATCACATTTAGTTGGTGAATTAGTGAAGTATGGTCAATCTTATTTTTGAACCTATTTACCAACAGCTCTCTAAAACCATCCCAATTAGTAATACAACCACCTTCCAATGTCATATACTAATCAAGTACCTTCCCTTTTAGAGACATGACAAGTAGTATAATAGCTATGTTAGCTTGGGTGATATTGTGGAAATTTCAAAAGTTTGAAATATCCCTAATATGCTTAGATGGGGTAACAAGACCCTCTCCATTGAAATTAGGTAGACTTTTGTTAGCATAAGGAGGAATAGGATCATACATAAGAAGGTTAATTGGATTTTTGGTATTTAAGGCTAGGAAAGGATGTCTTATAGCCATTTATTCTTCCTCTTGATATACTAATTCTTTAACCTCCTCTTCTTCCTCTTAAAAAAATTATTTTCTAGGATCCCTAAAGGTTAGGAATGGTTCAGGGTGTTGTTCTTAAAGAGGAGTTTTAGGTAGATGGACTTGATTAAAGGCTCTACTAGAATATGATCTGGTCAAGACCATAAAGTATAATGTGAATAAATTGATCTAAAACCAAAAATTATCACCTTTTAGAGTCACCAAATGTTGAATTTGGAACACTTCTAAAACCTTAGACTTGTTGAGGCTAGCATTCACTTTGACATGCAAATATTTAGGACCGGTTGTCCCACTGAGCATGCCAAAACTATTATCATAAAATTGTGCACCCTAGAATTCTCTATGAAGATCATTAAATTTGATGTAACATTGAATCATCCCTAATGTTTATGGGAACTTGTAAGAGAGATGAGTCTCTAGGATTGAAAAGGGATAACTCCCTAAATTCTTATCTAAGTGTATATCACCTAGTACCTAATCTAATGATTGTTCATGAAAATAGTCAAGAGTTTTCATAAATATAAAACTATGCTAAAGAGGAGATCCACCAAGAATTTATCCCATCAACTATCACACTTATACTGAATAACAATGTTTTCCTAGACTAATTCCATGCATTGAAAGATACTAACATAATGTTTCAATGTGAAGGTAACATGTTTGAGACAATCAACAAGATAATCAACCTAAGGGGCATACCTCACACCATAGATATAATTGTATACTTGAAAGAGAGTTTAATGAATTTAACACACTTCACATTACTTGTTAACATCAAAACCTTTTTTCAAACATGAAAGTTAAAGGGAGTAAGGATGATGCTATCACTTGTCTCCAATATACATTGCTCACATACTCAAATAAAATTTCAAAACTTAGAATTTGTTTTGTATTCAATATTAAAAAAGCAAAGTGCAATGTCATTTTATTAGGGCTTAACCATACCAAAAATGTGGTCATCTACAATAGTCAAAAATGGCTCAATTTATAGAACTTTGGGGAAGAGAGAAAGAAGAGAAGTTGAAGAGACATAAGGACATCTGTCAATGTGTGAGAATTAGTTACAGATGCATGAGAGAGATAGATGGGGTGAGCCATGTCATGCCAAGATGTTTACTTATCCAAAACAAGTCATGAGAATGGTGGTAAATGGCATATAACCTTTAGGAGTGTCACAATAAATTGATTCTATCGAAGATCATCCATGAGAGTTTGAAATTAAAAACAAAGAAGCTGACACATAGCACTACTAAGGGGGAATGGGACTCATGATGACCTTTATAAAATGTTATTTATAACTTCTAGCTATCTTATAGACACTTTTAGTTGTTAATTTCATGGAAGCAATGACTCAAACTATCAACTTATCCATTTTTCTTTCTTTATCTATAATAGACACTCAAGATTCAACCATTTGTTATCTCCATGTATACTCTCATGTTCTCACCAAGTATTTTGAATAACAACAGCTATTCTCCATAGTTTAAAATTAAATTTTTGTAAGCCATCATCCTTTGTTTGAATCCCAACAACTATCTTCAAACAATCTTCTCAAATATTTCCTTTAGCATTTTTGTTTGGTCCTCTTCACTGTAGATGGGTAACTTTTGGAAAAACTATGGAAGACAATTCCCCAAAAAAGTACCATTTAGGGAAATTGCTTCGAGCACTTTCTCTACAATAATTCCTTCAGAAACATTTTAAGTATCCTCTGGCTTTTCAAAAATGATCTTTTCTTCAAAAAAATTATTTCTTACCCTTTTCTAGAAAGAATTCATTAGCTTCTGTTTGGCCCTTCAGACTTTGTGAAATGGACCATCTGAAAAGGACACTTGCCCAAAAAATACCATTTAGAACTTTGTGGAGGACCATTATAGTTGCAAGGTACCTTTCAAAAAAGTTACAAAGTACCCTTCAAAAATTTTGTTTGGTCCATTTTCCTACAAAAGAACCCTTCAAACTTTTTGAAATATACCCTTCAAAAAAAGTGAAATGTACCCTTTGAATTTTTTGTAAAGGGTATCCTGGTTGAAAAGTGCCTTTCAGATAAGTTGCAAATTACCCTTTAGAAAAAGTGAAATTCCCTTTGGGAAAGTTGAAATGATCCCTTCAAAAAAGATGAACTGGACCGTTCGAAAGGAAAAACACCCTTCAAAAAAGTTGCAAAGTACCCTTAGGATTTGAAAGGATATCTTTCAAAAAAAAATCATATGGTAGATTTTTGGATAATTATCCTTTAGGAAAGTTGAAAACAATTTTTTTGAAAGAAATACACTTAGATAAAAAATGCTTTGGATAAAAAATTTGAAAGAATTCAATAAATTCTTAAAATAAAAACATTGAAGGAATTTGGCATAGGCTTATAAAATACCAAAATGAACTTTCCAAAATGAAAATACGTGCATTTATTTTAGGATTTGTCAAAGAACATTTCTTCTGATGAAAAGCTAAGTACTAGACTTGGCCAAATTTGAAAGGTGCATTCCTAGGGGTTGGAATTAGACCAACAACTACCTCTCTAAAAAGAGGCTTAACATTAAATATGGTATGGGTTTGGTAAAAATTATCTATGATAATATAATTATCATGGTCAAGGTTTGGGCAAGTAGAACCAAGGCATCACTAATCTTATTCTAGTAGTTGATAATAGCGGTCAACATGGTTTGCAATTCATTGAACATTCTAAGGAAAATATATCACATATAAAATTTATCTAGGAAAAATATCTAGATACATGGGACTTGTTACATACAGAGCAAGATCTCAAGTTTGAGATTCAAAATTATGTTGAACCAATAAGTATTCTCAAATAAGGCTTCCGAGCAAAAGATCCTCCACAACCCCGTATGTCTACAATAAGCACAGTTTCAAATGGAAAGATCACAATCACTATTCTAAAGCATAATTCAAAAAGGTCAACTCCATAATATGAGGCAATTCCCTTTAGAACACCATGTTATAATGATTTTGATGTTGAATAATATTATGATTTTGATGATGAATAATATTTATATTACCACTGCAACAACATCCATATACAACATAGCAATCACACATCATGAGAGATTATCATTCCTATTTTTGATATAGGTCACATTAATAGTGAATCTCCCATGAGACTCATTGGTTAGTATGGTTTTTAATCTTTTGCATACTCACATCTACTCTCATGGTTCTTAAACATAGTTTATTTTCATTGCTTATACATAACTTATGCTCATAAAACACAAAATAATATAATATGTCAAAATATAAAATAATTCAAATATTTCGAAAACATAAAATATAATAGATTGTACGGATTACTATGTTTACGTTTCTACTGCTTGCTAGATATTACATATTTCTAGTTATCCTAGTATAGTTAGTTTTATCATACACATGTGATTTATTTGTTCTTATCGATTACTTATGGATTGTAGATAGGTCTCTAGTCCACTAAATTTTTCCAAATAAGCTATCATCTACCCATTTGAGGGCATCTCCTACCCAATTGTTATAACTAGGTTTTATATTTACATAATATACATTCTAGTTTAGACTCAATATATATGCATCCTAGTATCTATATAGATTTATATTACATAGTTATATATGCTTTCATTTCTATTTCCTATATTATACTTGATTGTGTTTCCTATAATTCTTCCATTTCAAGGGCATTTTAATATGCTATTTTTATTTTGTTTTTAAGACACTTATCTATTTCTATTCATTAAACATATGCTCATGTCCATTGTGTGTGTTCTTTCATGCTTGTAAATGTCAACATTTGAACATGTCCTTCTATGTGGGTCTATGCCAAAATTCTTTTTGTTTGTGTATGTGAACATTTGAACATGTGATTTTATGTCTTTATTATTATATTTAGTGACATGTCCCAATTTCCCCTATATTTTTGCCCTAGGACTACATCTTTATGGTCCTCATGTGCTTGTATGTTTTCTTCCTTGTATACTTCTACACTAGGACACTTGTATAATTTGCTTGTTACACACACACACACACACACACACACACACACACACACACACACACACACACACACACACACACACACACACACACACACACACACACACACACTAGTTTTTTATGCCATGAGAAATATCATGCAACTACCTATCCTAGTTGGGAGATTAGATGGACATCATGTCCCATATTATTAGGTAGTTACTCAAATTTACTAATGTTATACACTACTTACATCTATCTTGACACCATTGTGTAATTCTAGATTACAACATACATATTACATTACCAACTTATGCTCAAATAGATTTACATTTTGATGTTATGTTTGTACATTATATTAGAATATCATTAACATGCTTCAAATAACATATTTTTCAAAGTTATTAATTTAGAGGGAAGTTCTAACATAAGTTTCAAAAATACCCTCAAAAGAGGGGGAATTCATAGGGGTTTATCATAGAGATCAGGTTCCTACATTACTTTTCATAGATATTTCAACACACAAGTTCAATTTATGATATCAAACATAAGACAAAAACAAAATAGAATAGAGACTCAATAGTTAATTTGGATCACATAAAAATTACACCAGGTAGTCATTAATGTCGAGATTGGGACACAATCACCACAGGGTGCTAATGTCCACTATATGGCACTACTATCTAGTAGACTTAGCCTCAGGATGGTCTAAATTATTAGACTATTATACTAGGTATAATCCATTTCTACATAGATATAATCACAGGCTTGGTAGTTATTTTCAGAATTAGCTTAGATTTTTTCATTTTAGTTCAAATTAATACCAGTTACATAGATTTAAGGGAATCATGTGCACCATGATCCTTCATATATTAAGATATTTTACATAGGTTCAAATATTACATACTTGATTTATATTTAGTATATGGAGATACAAAATTAGGGACATGTGTGCAACACATAGTTTCCATATACTCAACTTCAGATAGTTTAACCAAATGGAATGGCAAACTCTATGTCATTATCTACATTCTATACACTTATTATCACATACTAGGTTATCACCAACTTCATGCCTTACTCTATTTATAGTGGTTGGCATTCTTGAGTGGCTCAGAGCTATCTAATATACTCAAGTGGCCACAAAGTTGAATACATAGTTAGATTACTTAGTTAGATACTTTCAGTGCTTTGTGAAATATAATTATAGATGCATCTAATTCACATAGGGGAAAGGATAGATTCATATCTTACTTTAGTTCTTGGGCCACCTATATTTGAGGGTTTGACACACTTATATTCTTATATAATCTATTCACAAAAATCAAGATCCACCAAATAGGGGTGGTAAATGATGGAGTCAAAACTAGACTAATTTCTTGAGCCACTCATATTAGGATTGAGTAAGCCATCTACTTAGCTCAATTTATTTAATGATATGAACACTATGCACATTCACACACACAGGTTATTAGTAGGTTCATGCATTAGTTTGCATAGCCAATGAGGTGTATTCATTCCTTTCCTCTCTCTTTACTTAGTTATTTCATTTTAGCATAGTCTTTAGTTATGATTATCTCTTAATTAAGGACTAATTTTTTCACACATTTCATTCCAGGACATTTATTTGGATCATGTTTCACATAAACATACACATAATCATGTACTCAGACTCATCTACATAGGCTTCACATCTAAGCTAAGTCTAGGTACACTTAATTTTAATTTAAACTAGTCATTTCCCTTTATTGTATTAATATCATAAATGATGGTGGACAAATATAGTCACCTAAATGTAGTAATTAGATGCTAAGTGTGTCACTTGAGTTAACCTATCCCTAGGCTAGGCATATACCTATCCTTGAGCATTAGACTTATATTTCCAATCATTCAGTAGACCACAATCACCTGTAACCAGTCAAGTCACAGTCTTATAATTATCATCCTATATCCAAATCCAAATTTCTTAGCAGTCTATGAAAAGGACATTAGAGCCACATTTTGTACACTAAAACCATATGGTGTTAGTGTCCCCAACTAGGCACTACCATCTATAGCCCCATCTCTTACCAATAGATAGTTTTTTAAATCAGTTCACTTCCTAAGGTCATCTTAAGCATACTTTATTTTCTAAAAAATTAACAAAACCTTTTAAATATAATTCTAATCCACCTGTATTCACTAGATTTAAAATAGATGCAAAATATATTCAAACTGAAGATAAAGTTGAGAAGCGTTAAGGTATTTGATCCATATTCTACCCTAATTTTTACATACTACCATCTAAAAAAAGCCTAAGCCCAATTTTCAATCATTTCAAATATAAAGTACACTCAAGGCATATAAGGCCACTCTCATTCTATTATTCACTTGCACATACATCAAACACTAGGTGGGATAACTACACCAGGCTTGATCCCTCTTTGGTGTATTATTATGTAGGACCCTCTCTACATAATGGGGTGTTAAGAATGTCTAGTCCATCTTACTAACATACACAAAATTATTTCTCATGCCATACCTACAAGGAGGATTAGGATTTTTACCTACAATCATTTTTTATAGCCATAACACAAAGCTATAGGTTTTTATCATGTAGGAACAAGACAAACAGATATAGGTGTAGTTACTACTATAAAATAGGAATAGTCCAATAAAGGGGACATTCGTGCCATATTGATGACACTACACATAGATGGCATTATTTCCCATATTGAGCGTTATTGTCCAGCGA
>JARHVA010011238.1:0-7500 GCA_037957365.1 Torreya grandis | reverse complement strand
TAATTAATTGGTGTATTTAGTGATATGATTTGAGACAAATTTAACCACTTTAAAACCAATTTATGATTATATAATACATGCTATAGGGTTCAAATGACACCAATTTTATCAATGTATGAACTAATTAATTGATTGGTTAACTAAAAAATGTAATTAGGGTTAATTTTACCCCCATAAACCTAACTAAAAGATTAATATATGATTTTACACTAAATTATCTCAAATTACATCTTGAATCAATCCAATTATCCATTTTTTGCAATAATACATGTGACTTGGAAAAAAAATTGAGCCTCGTGAACTTAATGTATAGCTCAATGGCTTAATCAACCCTAATTTTATCACAAATGCAATCATGGAGGTAATTAGGGCTAATATAGGCCCGTTAAATCCAAATGCAACTATAAGATGTTATTTGGGCCAAATTTATGCATGTGAACCTAATTTAGACTATCTAAGATGTGATTTGGGCATCAATCAACCCAAATTATATTTCATAATGAACCAAATCATCAATTACCTCCATCACTAAGGACATTATGGATAGTTTTATTATGTTCAACATTATTAGGACTATAGTATTTGATTAAGTGTTTAATTAGCCCTAATTTTATCATAAAATTTGTTAATTAAGCAATTGGTGAAATCATTGATGTGATTAGAGCTAAATTAACCACCATTATAACCTAATTTTAATTATATAATATGTGATATCAGGTTGAATTACAACAAATTATATAATTGTATAAATAAAATAATTTATTGGTTCAATAATAAATGTAATTGGGACCAATATGAGTACATTGATCTTAACTATAAGAGTATGAGATTATTTTGGGATAAATTATATCACATTTAATCATGAATCAATCAAATTACCCAATCGATGAAATTAGATATGTGATTTGGCCTAAATTGATCCTCATGAACCTAACTTATGGTGCAATTGATTGTATAAGATGCAATTTGTGGCTTTTTCAACACTATTTTTTTTCAAAAATTTAATTACAAAAGAAAGTCAATCTAATTTGATCTTTAGAATGTAATTGCAACTAAAGGATGTGATCTAGACCAAATCAAGTGCCTTAAATATATAGGGTGTAATTTTGGCATTATTCAACCCCAATTGCATCACATAATGAACCAAATAGTTGATTACCTTGATCACGTAGGCAATTTGGGTAAAGTTTAGTCCTTTCAACCTAATTACAAATATTTTCTTTCATTTGGGTCTCAATTATCTCATATTTTAATACAAATTGAGCCAATTAGTTAATTGGTGATATTAGTGATGTGATTTGGGCCAAATTGAACACAAATCGATTCTATAAGATGTAATTTATGATTAATCAACCATGATTTTATAAAACTTTAAATAAATTATAAATAATTAAAATGAATAAATAAAACCTTGAAAATAACGTATAAATAACCCTTCAATAAAAATTATAGATAACATGTGTATAAAAATGCATGTGTTATAACATTTATGTGTTATAGTGCATTTCCAAACATCAATATTTTAACTCTTTTAAGATTCCTTTCCCCACTTTTATTCTCTACATCATTCTTAGTGTTACACATTGGATGAAAAATATATTAAGTTGTGTAGTTTTAACCACCATAAAAATCTATCAGCATTGTCTAATCATGCCTAATAACGTTCATTATAGAGTGAGGAAAAATCTAAAGAACAAAATTTAAGAGTAATTTAAAGTGTTGAGAGAGAAACAAGGACTAATCATGCAAGTAATTCATTCTGGAAAAGGCACATATACTATCCCTAATCAACTAAATGTTCTAGATAATGATGAAATAAATAATGACAATGAATGTTTACCTAAACTCCAAATTATGTGGTAAGTCCATATTCAAATTATGATCAAAAACACTAATACAAATAATTTAGATATCTAAGAGAATTTATGATGCATATAAAAATGTGTTGTGGGCATTCTCTGGTAGTATTTTATGAAAGTACAAGTCTATATTTGATGCTTTCAAAGATTTATATGCACAATTTTTGAAACACAATACAAGGGTTACATCCAATGCAAAAGATGTAGTGAAAATAAGAGTTGGTTATTTTAACCATGTACAACATATAAAATATTTATTGGATGTGATGAAAAAAATAAATGTATTTTATGATTTTACATAAAAATCCATAAATTTATATTATCAAATATATTTTGACATGGCCAAACCCTTTTGTGTAAATATAAAATCACACATGCACCACTTGTTATTGCAAGAAACATATTGAATTTTTAATACTTCATGAAGTTTTTCATCATGTATATTGTACTTTGCACACTAACAACTTGTTTTTAGGAGTGTGGCATATAATTTCCACAAAAATCATCAACAAAATGTATTCCAACCATTTTTTATGTAAGACTAGATGGATAATCTTCTTATAAAAAAGCATTTTTGGATGGAATTTGCAACATTTATGGTGGATTGCCAAAATTTAAAATGTATCCATAGTGAGAGTACAAGTGGAATTGGAAAAGAATCAGTTGGTTATACAAAATAAAAATATATGACATATAAATTAAAATATGGCAAGGAGGTGTGATCTTATTACAAATCAAATACCTATTTCAAAATTTATGGTTAAATTTAGGGAGTAATTATTTATGATGATGAAGGCAGAGACATAAATCTATATGGTTAGGTGAATAATTCATGGTAATAATTGACACATTCCCACTTGATTTTATTGTTTCAATATTTTATCATAATTACGCATTCAACCCACAAATGGAAGTTTTGTTAAAAAAACTAAAATTCAACACAAGTTTCTACTTGTGTGCATAGAAAATTCATGCATGCACTTAATATTAAAGATCATGAATGAAAAATATATATGGAGTACCATATATATGTTATTGATGATTTATCATATTCCACAGAGTATGTGCAAGGATGTTTTGATATTTTATATAGTTTTGATAAAGATCAACATTAATTTTAATCAACATTATATTTGGTTATAAAATTGCACATCGAAATAATTAATAATGCATGTATGTCTAACTGGTTGGTCAGGATGCATGTTATCATTGACATGGAACATATTTATAGTTTCATTGAGATTGGCTTTAGAAAAATGAAGGATGATAGTGTTGCAAAATTATTTAAAATAGTCCTTTCAATAGATGAGTTGGAGTTTAAAGATTAATCTAGTTTTACTGATGAATAAAACACTATTTAATGGTGTATCAAGAAAATATGCCATGGTGATCAACAAAATCTAGTGTTTTTAGATTATTTTTGTTGATGGAGGAATAACAATTAGTAGGGTTCTAGGATTGTACTACTATAAAATATAAATTGAGATTAACTTCTATTGTAGTTAAAATTTAGGTACTTGGACTACTCATACAAGGCACATGGTATGTTTTTGTTCTACATACATTGAATATCTTCAGAATGAGTGTAAGTAACAAGAATGGGTAAATTAATGGAAATGTAAACATATAAGTCTGATCAACACATATTATGTTCTAATAGAATTACAAGTTATACATATGAAAAAATCAAATGAATATTACAATGACTTCAATGTATTGAAACAATGTACAATATTAATCATTATGTACTAAATTCTCATTATCTATAAACATCATTGTGTAGAAAATGTTTTATTTTGTGATGCAAGTCATGTTTTTGCATTTCTAGTGGATGAGAAAAATGAATAGTTAATAGATTACTACTTATGTCGATGTGTAGAGGAATAAATGAAACTAAATTAATCAATCACAAATAGGGGAAACCATTGATTATCTCATTAAATTTGTGGTGTTCCCTAGAACATGGCTTCAATGATATCCTGTTATGAATTTGGATGTATGGTTGTTTAAATACTAAGAAATAAATAGGAATATACCAAACTTTTAAAATTTTGTTATTGAAACTAATTTTCAATTTCTCAAACATCATGGGAGGCAATTAAACAAGCATATATTGAAGGTTCGTGAGTCTAAACATAAATCAATTCTTACTACTATCAAGATTAAAACAAATCCTAGTGGTTTTTTCTTATTAAAATTATAAGGTATCTTGACTTCTAAATGTAAATGTATTTAATTTTACCAAATTTTATCAATTTTTAGATAGTAAATATAAAATTTTAATTTAATTACTTATTAACATATTTTTTGTAAGTTATTTGTGCCAAATAAGATTACACTTTCGCATGGTTGAAATTATTAGTAAATAATTACATGTTCTTGAATCTAAGAGAAGATTAATAAAATATAGGTTGTTACTATTATTATAGAATTCCATATTCTCTTAAGTCCCTAATGAGTACTCTATCTCCTAACTATGTCGATTTACAGGTCAAGGTAGTGGTAACATTTTTTATTTTACCCTTTCCAAACATGTTGGAAGTAATGGATTTTTAATAAGAAGCATTAGTAGTATATAAATGCATGTTAGACAATAATAAATTGTCTCTTGTGTACATAAAAATTACATTTTATCACTAATTAGTATACCATATATTCACATCTTATTTAAATTAGTTTGATCTATGGTGAAAATATATGGATTTTATATGGACATGAAGGTTCTTTTAGTTTGTGAAAATGAGTTACAATTTTTTATTTTATGCATGTCTCAAGTCGGCCTAAAAATTATGATTTTATTGTATTTGGGAGGACATTATTGAGGGGTATAATGGGTACTCCATCTCTTAATATGACATGAATCGGAGGCAAGTAACCTGATTATATAAGTTATTCACCACCTTGGACTTGGTGGTGATGCTAGTATTTATCCAAAAATCAATGAAGCTATAAATCTCTAATCATGCCCTTGAATTTTAAAAATATTTATTGTCATTATTTCCATGCTTATAATAAAATTCATAAATGTGTATTTGTGAAACTCAAAAGGTCACCATCATGAAATGTATTATTTTTGGCCTATCCAAATGTGTTTAAAGTAATGTATTTTTAAGGGCAGTCTAAGTCAAAATTATAATTGGATGACATAAACTTGTATTTCAACTACATAAAACTTATATTCCAACATTGATTATTATAACATATGCCATGGATTATTATTTTATGTTCAATCACCATTATCCAAGTTGAAATCGTAGCACTTTCATATGCACATAAAGTTTCTTTAGATTCATAAAAAAACATATAATTATTTGGTTTATGTGCATCTCAATTTAGCCTAAAAACTACAATTTCATCATATTGGGAAAGGCATTCTTGACTTTAAAAATGGTACTCCATCTACTAACTATGTGTGATCGAAGTGAAGTAATTTGGGTACTAGATGATATTCACCACCCCTAAAATGGTATGAATTCTATTTTTTTAATCACAAAGCACTGAAGGTGGAGACATATAATTGGAGCTTGAACATTGATAACATTTATTGTTGGTGTTTCCACATTCTAAATTAGTTGTAATAATCCATATCCATATGGTTTAAAATGTTTAAATTATGGTAAAACATGATATTTTTCACTTTATATGTGTTTAAAGTGATGTATTTGTTTGGTGAGGCCTTAAAATTATAAACTCCCATTGGAGGTCAATAACCTATCCGTTGATTATATAAAAATTGCATCTCAGTACTGATAAATATAATGTCTACTATGGATTCATATATTATGTTTAGTTTCCATGATATATATTTAAATTATATGGATTCCATAAACACATGAAAATTTTATCATTTTATTCAAATGGATTATAGTTTTTAATTATATTCATGATAGGATAAAAAAAATTCCCCTCCCTATGGTAGGGAGGTTGCAAAATCATAGGGAGGCTACAAACCATGGTTGGAAATAAAAAGTACCATCGTTATTGGAATCCATCCCAACCATGGAGAAGGAAAAAAAATCTCCTTTACATGGTTGTGAGGGCTCTCAGCTATTGAGAGGACAAAATATTCCCTTACAATTTTTGGGAGCCATCCTAAATATTAGGAGGGAAAATTTTTCCCTCACCATGGTTGGGATCCCTACAAACATTATGAGCACAAAAATATTCATATCCATGGTTGTTAAGTTTCCAAAGAATGGAAATAATAAACATTTCTTTGTTATCATTATAGTTGGGAGGGATGCCAATAATGATGATAAAAAATTAAATTCACACCATGGTTTAAATGGATACCAACATTAGAGTGGAAAAAGAAAAAAAAAATCATCTACATTTTTTGGAGCCCTCCAAACCATGTAGAGGACAAATTTTTCCCTATCCATGGTTGGGAGGGTTCATAACCTAGAGATGGCAATATTTTGAGTTTTTCTCTCCATGGTTGGGATGAATCCTTACCATGATAAGTAAAAATAAAAAATTTATCCTCTAAATGGTTGGATAGGGATCCCAACCATGATGAGACAATAATAAATATCATCATAGTCGGGAGGGATACCAACTATGGTGAGAAACACAGATTCTCACCATAGTTGTGAGTGCTCAAAATTATGGATAATGGGTATAGATTGTCATTATGGTTGGGACCCCTCATATCCATGGTGAGAATAAAAAAAATATTCACCATGGTTGGGGAGCTCCCAACCATGGGAAAGTATGAAAAAATATGTCCTCTCCTTGATTGGGAACCTTCCAACATGAAGACGAAAGCATTTCACCTCTCCAAAGTTGGGAAATATCCCAACCATGGTGAGGTATAAATTTCCCTCCCCATGGTTGGGAGATCTCCTAACTATTAGGAAGGATAATTTTCACTCACCATGGTTGCAATAAATCTAAACCATGGAGATGGGAAAATTGTTTCCTCTCCTTGGATGTGAGGGCTCTTAATCATGGAGAGGGAAAAATTACCCTCACCATGGAATTACAACCATGCAAGAGAGAAAAAAATTATATCATCATGGTTTTGATCCCTTTAAACCATGGAGAGGGCAAATGTTTTCCTCACCATGGTTATAAGGGATCCTAACCCATGGAGAGGAAAAAAAACTACACTTACCATGGTTAGGATCCATCCAAATCATGATTAGGTAAAATGCTTTGCTCTCTATGGTTATAATCCCTCCTAACCATGGTGAGAACAAAAAAAATATGGCCATGGTTTTGAGCCCTCCTAACTAAGAGAAAAAATAAATTTGTTGTTTCCATGGTTGGAAGGGCCCATAACCATTGAGAGGGAATAAATTTTACCCCCACCATGGTTTCGAGACATTCAAACTATAGAGAGGAATTTTTTTTGTCTCCATGGTCATAATGGCTCTCAACCATGGTCAGATTTAACTTCTTCCCACCCTTGGAGAGGAAAAATTTCTCCCTATTGATGGTTTTTAGGGATTGCAACCATGGTGAGGGGTAAAAATTCCTTCTCTATGGTTGGGATACCTCCCAACCATGGTGATGGAACTATTTTACATCTCCATGGTTGTGAGGGTTGGAGATCATGGAGATGGGTTGAGAGGGCTCTCCCAACCATTACGATTGAAAATGTGTCCCTCCTCCATGGTTCCTAGTGCTCCCAACCATG
>JARHVA010011237.1:0-78821 GCA_037957365.1 Torreya grandis | reverse complement strand
AGGTCCTTAGAAATGTCCTCCATCTGCTTAGACCAACCACTTAAGGATTTGATTTTGTCCGCCAATATAACCATATCCATATTTAAATGGGCTAGGCTAACAATCCTGAATGTAGAGACTTGATTCTTGGTCAAATCTTTGATCAAGTCTTTCACTTGATAGCTTGAAGCTTGCCATTGGCCAACTTGAATTGTAGCCATGGAATTTTTCTTAATTATTGCCTCTTGTTTAGTTTTGATTAACTTTAAATAATTTAATAAGTCAATCATGGTGTCCTCATATATCTTGAATCTATCTTCTTGGATTGATAAGATGGATTATTATTTAAAAAAAAAAATCTATTATAAGATGCCCTTGATCATTATAGTAGAGCCTCCTTATAGACATGTTCTTCTCTTATGATGGGTTGATTATTCTCAATGGTCCATAACAAACTAGACCAATTATTTTCACTTATATTTAGAGCTATGGAATCAAATTATGGGTCTTTAAAAACCATCCCTTATGTATCTAAAGTTAGATAGAGATATACATCTTCCCTTGAAATACCTTTTCAGGATACGATGACTATGGGCTTCTCTAGATTGCTTACTATTGGTCTAAAGTTAAATTCTAGATCTAATTATCCTTGAATAAGTGATAATTCAACTTCCTTGGCTTGATTATAATGAGAATAGTTTTTAATCAAGGTTTTTGTACTTTATAGGGCTTTCTTGAAGGTTTTTATAGTGCTTTAATGGTGGCATCTATTTGAACTTGTGTGATTTATGACTTAGATCTCAATTGGATTGCATACTTATACCCTTGCATTTCATAATTCTATAAAGTCTTCAACTTGGTAAATTATAATTACATGGATATGATGTGGCATCACTATGGCATCCTTGTGGCATTTTTGTGGTAATTTTCTCATTCATATTTAAAAACTGACCATTGTCTTTTGAAAATTCCACCATGATCTTACACTATTGGATTCTCTTTCCTTGGATCAACATGGTTCATCGATCATAATCTAAGAAATCAAACACTATTAGATGCTCCCTATGTTCCCCATGATTATGAATCTTGTCACTTTTGTATTTATTTTTAGCTTTGTTGAAATGTCAACATTTATTTTGCACTATTGATCTCATTTGTAGGGATCAATCTCACTCCATCGATCTTGGTCTAATTAATTATTCCTCCTAATTTGTGGACCATTGATCAAAATGTGTATGCTCATCCACATACCATTGATATTTGAAAGATGATCAATCTTTAATTCATGGTACATGGTTGTTCCACTTGTCACCTTCATAGTTGTCCTTAGGACTCTTGAATTTTCAACATTTTCTATGCACCATCTAATCATCTTCACCCAAGAAAATGCACTCCATTAGATCTTTATTCACAAGGGTGAATGCCATTGGTTGTTGAGTGTTCTTTGTCCATGAGTGTGACACTTGTTACCTTCTCACTTATCTTGGGGCTCTGTTGAAGTCTTAACTCAATACGCATCATTAGATCAATCTTGCCTGAGTAAACACATACTGTTGATCCTCTAAATATGTTTGAACTTTATCTTAGGTTGGGGAGTGACTTTTCAACTTTAACCTTACACCATTAGATCATCTCACCTAGGTAAATGTGTGTCATCTATTAATTCTCTTGAATTGTTGACTTTATACACACTATTATATCTTGATCACCTGAGAAAATGCAGACCGTTGATCCTACGGATAATAAAATAATTATGTCAAAACTTGGGTAATATAAATAATTTAGGGTAAAGTTTTAAGACTAATTTTTTTATTTGTATTAATAAAAATGAATTAAAACCTTAGGATTAAATCTTAAGGGAAGTTTAGAACATAGGAAAAGGGGACCATGTGGTTAGTTAGACCATGCTAGTAATAAAATAGACAAATGAGCCACTGGACATAAAGGGACCAAGCACAAGAATTTTAGATTTAGGTTTGGTCATGATAAAAATAATTACTAAGCCTTAAGATAAAAATTAATCTAAGTCTATGGTTTAATTAATTGTTACCATGTAAATTACTCCTGCATAATTTTGAATTTAATTTAAAAGGGACCTAGGTTAAAACATTAGAATAAGGTTTCTAAAAATAGATTAAATTAATATTTGATAGATGAAAGAGTAATAAAAGATCAATTTAACATTGAAGAATAAATCTGCCCTTTTAGCTAAACAGGGATGGAGGGTCTATCAGGAAAATAAAGAATGGAGTAAAATATGGAAGCATAAGTATTTATTTAAGGCACAGTCACTTCATGACTTCTTTACTACTCCAGATATTTCTCATCCGTCTGCTATTTGGGGGGCAGTCCAGGGAACAAAAAATGTTCTTGAAGAAGGAAGTTCATGGAAAGTAGGTAATGGTAAAAAGGTGAAATTCTGGGAAGATATTTGGTTAAGAGGTAAACCCTTACAGGAAGGAATCCAAGATAAAGATGTTATAGAAAGATGTAAACAAAGAGTGGGCATAATGGTTAACCAATACTGGCAAAGCAACACTTGGGTAAACCTCACTGACTATGATCAAGATCTCAAGGATATTCAATTATCCCTAAATGCTATATCTCTATATCCTAATCAAGAAGATAAAATTGTTTGGTACCAAGAGCCAAGTGGACAGTTTAAAGTCTCTTCCATGTTCATCTCCAAGGGAAATGGTAGAAAACCATTATGGACAAGAGCCTGGATAAAGGGGCTCATTCCTAAAATCAAGTTCTTTTTCTGGACCCTTCTCCAAAACAAAATTTTGACTCTGGATAATTTACAGAAACGCGGAATCAATATTGTTAACAGGTGTATTCTGTGTAAGAGAGACCTTGAAGATAGAGATCATCTATTTGTGAATTGTTCCTTCACTCAGCTTGTTTGGAAGGAGGTTCTCAATCTGTGGGGCATTACATGGATTCACCACAAAAATGTTGAACTGTCTCTCAAAAGCTGGTATTGCCCTTCAAAGAATCCTGAAGTTCTCTTCTTATGGAAAATTACTCTCCCCCATATCTGGTGGGGAATATGGAAGGAAAGAAATAATTGAATATTCAAAAACAAAGAGCTCCCTGGATGGGTGGTAGGACAGAACATCATTAGAGCTCTAAAGGAAAAATTTTCTTCTCAAAAAAATCCAAGTTCTAATCTCAATGTGGATAATCCCCTGAGGACGGATTTTATTCTTGGTAAACCTGATAACCCCAGATCAGGTGCTACTTGGATCAGTCCACCTCAAGGTTGGATTAAAGGTAACTTTGATGGAGCAGCAAAAGGGAACCCAGGGAATGCTGGTTGTGGTGGTGTTCTGAGAAACCATGTGGGTATGGTTATTGATGCTATCGCAATTCCCATTGGTATATCTAACTGCCACATTGCCGAAGCTACAGCCGCCCTCCAGACCCTTAAACTAGCTGTGGATTCAGGATATTCCAAATTATGGCTTGAAGGGGACTCTTTGAATGTTATAAATATCCTTAATAATAAGAATACTGTGTCTTGGACCATAGAGGATAAGGTAAAGGAGATGAAAACTCTTTTGAATAAATTTGAAGAAATAAAAATCACCCACACCTATCGTGAAGGCAATGGTGTTGCAGATTGGCTTGCTAACTGCGCTGTTTGGGAAGGTCAAAAAGTGAGGTGGGATGAAACCTTAGAAAGGAACGTGGATTTAAGGGCGATCATTCTTCTCGATGCCACACATGCGAAAGAAGGTAAGATTGGAGTGTAATAAAAACATAATGAGTAGGAGGAGTGGCAGCACGGGGAAAGGAACTCAATTATTAAAGAGTAAGGTCCTCAAGAGGGAGAAGCAGATCTTGAAAAGCCACAAACAAAGTTGATGTCCCAATCAATTTGATAGCAGAAGGATCCAGGGTAATATCCAGAGTAATTGGGTTTCAAAGAAAATGAGTATGGCACGTGAAAGAAAGGGAGAACCTCGTAAATAGGAGCCCAAGAGCTGTGCAGAATGGAGAGATAAACATCAAGTCTGGAGAATTCTGTAGAAAGGAAAAGTGGCGAGCTACATGGAGAGACTCCATAGCTCTAAACCGCATATCACGATGGCCTTTTTCAAAAATTGGTCTGATGACAGGGTCACCTTGCATGGAATAACTGTAAACTTAACAGAGGATTTTCTTGCTGAGGTTACAGGGTTGCCAATGGATGGACTCAAATTTTCCAAGCAGACCAGCATTTCGAACGAGGCCTTTTGTAAGTTCCCCAAAACGGATGAGGAGGAGTAGAAGCTGGTCAAAAATGGGGATTTCTATGAGCTGGACTAGATTAAAGGGATATGGAGGGACGTCCTAAGTTGTATAAGGGAGTACTTCATCCTAGATGGAAGAAGCAAACGAGTACATAAGTTCCATTTTGTCTTCCTCAACCACTTCAGGCATAAGGTTAGCTTGTCTTTTCCTTTCTATCTTTGCTACTCCCTAATCCAAAGCCTATATGCTCATAGGAAAAAGGATATGTGCCCTATTCTCCACGAAGGCCTTATTCTACTTATTGAAGGCTATTGTAAGAATAGGGCACTGGTTAAGTATCCCAAACAGGGGAAAGATAAGTTGATAGGAAATAAAAAGAATGAAAATGTAAGCAGGAGAGGCAAAGTTAAGACCCTTAGTCCTAATAAATAGATTGTAGAAGAAGAAAGGGGTCGGGAGAGAATTGAAGAACCGGAGGAGGAAAAACCAGAGGAGGAAGAAGGAACTGAGAGCTGGGACACCAACTCTAGTAATGATGAAGAAGGATCTAAGGAAATTGAAAAAGATAACGTCAATACACAAGAGGATTCTGCTATCAGAACAGAAGAGATGGAGGAAAACCAGAAAGCATCAGAGGATGAATATGTCTAGGAAGATCCTATTGAGGACCCAACTTCTAAGAATGAAAAGGAAATTTTTGTCCAGGATGATATTCAAAATATGGATATGGAAATTCAAACTGGAATCAATGAGCGGGAATAAAAGAGTCAAGAAGACTTCTTTGAAGAAGCAAGGAATAGCCCCAATAAAAAGTCTGAGGATTGGAGAGGGAAGAATCAAAAAGATGAAACACACACTCCTATGACCTGGGTTAACTGTAAAGCTGAGTCTTCTTCCCAATTTGATTCCTGGTTGTGTAGGGAGATCATTGATCTCAAGAGAAAAGCAAAAACTTTGGAAGATTCTCTGAAAGTTGCTTGGAACAAAGTAAACAACATGGAAAATCAGTTAAGCGAGATCCCTGTCAGGCTCAAAGCTTATGAAAACAACCTCCGGGAACTAATAAAGGACAACAAAAAGAAAATGGAGGAAGTAACATCCAACATTTGTGCAGCTGCTATCAATATAGGTAAACGAGCCAATGAGGAGACCAAAGCACTAGAGGGTCCCAGCAAAAGGACAAGGCAAAGCTCCAGAAAGAAAGATACACAAAAAGGAGCTTTGCTGGAGGCTACCACTCAGGAAACTATTTTGAAAGGAAAAGAAGCCATGAACTTGATACTGGAACTGGATGAATAATCTGGTCCTTCTTGTTGGTTTAGAAACTGGTACTGATCTTTGTTCCCCTTTTGTTATCTTTTGTATGTTGTGCTACCAGATTTCTATTTTTGGGTTTTGACCGGATGCGTCTCTAATGGTTTTAGGTCCATTTAAAACCTATTTTTGCTACTTCATTGTAGTGTTTTTTAGGCATTGCCTGTGGGCTTAGACGTTCTTTATTTTGCTCTCTGTTATAGGGTTTCGGGGCCCCTTCAAAACCTGTTTTTACCTCAATCTAAAACATTGAAGAATAAAACTCTAAGCATGCTCATTCCCAAATGATATTCCATTGATCCTGCAATACATAAACATAGTCAACAATCATGAGAAACATTAGAAGGGGTAAAATCATGATCACTTGAAAACATGTCAATTAATGCAAATGAGAACTAGGTGTGGATGATATTCATATAAATACAATGTGAAAACATACTGTTAGTACTTTGATCAAGTGATTTTTCAAATTTAAGGTATAAATTTGTACAATTTGAAACAAGGGTCCCTATTTCTTAGAAATGGGGGTATGTTAACCTCAAAAAAGGGTGACTTATAAGGGAAACATATCAATATGTTAGAATTTATAGATTCTAATTCAGACTAATAACTAGTTTATTCATTCAAATTTATCAAGTACCATTAAGATTAACTCATAGTTAAAATAAGTTTTGTGCATGCAAAATTAAGATCAAACATCAAGACTTAGTCTTGTTGTGCATGTGCTTTGATTCCACTTACTGTTTGTCATGGGATTTGGGGAAATAGCTTATAGATTTATTGAATTTAACCATTAACATTGAATTTCAACATGTTTGGATATCCATCATAAATCATGCTTTAGCTCAAGGAAGGTTTGGCCATTACTTTACTGCCATCTAAACATCCATATCCCCAATAGATATGCCTTTGGCTCCACTCTAGTCCTTCTTCCACTACTAGTTTGGCATCCATGGCCATGGTGGAGGTTACCAAACTTACCTCTATTTATAAATCTCTTTGATTTTTCAATAATCTTTTGTTTTTGTAATTTTCTAGATCATTTTGACTTTCTATAAAATGTTGGGAACTAGATTAGCCAGGTTTAGGGATTGGTCAAGTGTTTGATCTTCATAAAATCATCCTTGGTTGCATCCTTATCCTAGGAAATAATTTTTATTAAGTACAAACATAATTGTATCCTATTAATTCAATTTTTCACCCTACATGTGTAATACTTCCCAAAACCAAGCTTAGATTCAATTTTGGTTATGAGGCCTTATCCCAAAGAAGGACTAAATCTCCTTGTCTAAACACCTTTATCTTTGAATAATTATCAAACCACCTCTTGACTATGGTTTGGTGTTTGCTAAAGTTGTAAAAAGCCTCATCTCTTACATCTTCCATCTATATTATGTCAAGTAGCCTTGCAATTACAAATTATTGATCCTCCTCCATGTATTTTTGTATAAACTTGTAGGTTGGCATATTGAGTGTTATGGGAAATATAGGTTCTTGACCACATTCCAACAAGAATGGTGATGCCTTGAGAGCTTGTTTGACTCTTTTTATATCTACCCAAAGGGAATACTTGAGTATCTTATGTCATGTCCTTGGTTTATCATCTACAAACTTATTTATGGATTTCATCAAGTTTTTATTTATTGATTATAATAACCCATTACCTTTAGGATAATGGTTTGATGAGAACTCGAGGATAATGTTGTCATATGTCCACTCAGTCATCTCAATGGATACAAAGGCAAATCCATTATCATAGACTAGAGATACAAATGTCCTAAACCTTATGCATATGTTCTCTTCTAAAAATTTGATCACTTATTTAGTCTTGAACTACTTGGTTGCCACTAATTCAATCCATCTTGTACATTATTAAGTAGTAGTTAGAACATATTTGTGACCATTAGAGGATTTGGGTTTAATAAACCCCATAAAATCTAGTCCCTATTAGGTAAAGGGTATATCAATCATTACTAGCTTAAGTGTCATGATTTCCTTGGGCTCTTTAGTTTTGAAGACTTGACATGAGTGGTATCCTCTCATAATCTTATGAGCATCTTTGAAGATAGTAGGCTAGTAATAACTAGCTCTAAGGATCTTATGGATTATAGTCCTTCCAGATGGATGGACACTTCTAAGATTTTCATGGAAAGTGTTCAAGATCCCAACTACGTCTTCCTTAGACACACACCTTAGGTAGATACCTTTAAATTTATTCCTATAAAACACTCCATATTTGATCAAGAAATGGGTTTCTTTAAGCCTCAAATATCTCTTTTGATTTCTACTTAACCCTACAAAATAATAACCATTAATTAGTAAATGAACAATAAGATCATACCAATCATTGGGCTAAAATTTTTATTATTCTACCTACATGACACTTAGTATGGGATTAGTATCAAAAATCAAATAAATTAAACCTTAGAATCTTACTAGCTTTGTAGTCTTCATCTCTAGATCATATTCTTGGAGAATAGACATCCATTTACCTCCCCTTTCTCTAAGTTCACATTGACTAAGAATGAGCTTAGTAACAGGGTCTGGTAGTATTGTACGTACCTTATTTCTAAGGATATAATGCTTAAATTTCTTCATTTCCTTAGCCAAAGCACATACTTGATTTTAAATAAGAGAATAGTTCAACTCATCATTATTAAAATTATTACTCATGAAAGCAATAGGATGATCATATCCATCTATCTTCTGAGTTATGATAGCTATAATTGTATGGTCATAAGCAAAAGAGTAAATATATGTCTTTAGTAAAGTCTAGAATTATCAGTATAAGAGCTTACTGAATTGCTTCATTGATGTCTTTGAAATATTTTTTGTTCTCCTCATTCCATGTGATTTTGACATCTTTTTTCAACATGTCATTCAATGGCTTTATAATCTCTACAAAACCAGAATTAAAATTCTTCACAAAGTTGATCTTCCCCAAGAAAGATTTTAGTTTTTTTTTTATTAGAAGGTTCTATTTTAGATATGGCATCTATTCTATCTAGGTCTATATAAATATCCTCCTTATTTATAATATGTCCCGATAATTTTCCATCGATAACACAAAAAATACTTTTCTTGGGATTCAGGAGGATTCCATACCTTTTACATCCCTAAAATACTTATTGTAAGTGCATGATACAATCTTATTTATTTTTAGAAAATATAGTAAAATCATCCATGTATATAATGATGCACTTACCTATGGTTCCTTGGAAAACATGATCCATTTATCTTTGAAAGGTTGTAAAAATATTGATCAATCTAAGGGGAATTCTCTTGTATGTAAAATTTACCTACTTAGTAGTAAAGGCAATCTTCATCCTATCTTCCTTATTTAATAGGACCTGATTAAACCCTAAAAATACATCAAGAAAGGACATCATATCAAAACTAGAAACAATTTGGATTACTTGGTCAAGAGAAGGCAGGGGTAATTATCCTTTTTAGATGCTCTATTCAGATTTATAAAATCAATGTACAATCTAATTTCACCATTTTTATTCCTAGTTGGTACTAGGTTATCTACCCAAGGGGAGTGTCTAATGGGAAAAACTATCTCAGCATATATTAACTTCTTTAACTATTTATATATCATTGGTTCTAGGATAGGGTTGAGTGGTCTTTGTTTTAGCTTAAATGGCTTGTAGGCTTATTTTAGAGGTATGGTGTGGGTTATGACCTTATGATAAAAGATCCTTAAGTAATCATAAGACCATGATATCACATCCTTATACTGCATTAGAAAATATTTACCTCTCTTGGTTTCAATGTCTATGCAAGCTGTACCAATGTTCACTAGCTAAGGTTAACCTTGGGAACCTAGGTTAATTACATTGTAGTCCTTCCCATATACTTTGGGAATCTTGACAGTATCAGCTAGTTTGTCTAAATCAAATAATCTCTCTAAGGATATCATTCCTTTGGGGATCTCATTTTAACTCAACTGAATGACCTTGTCATCAAGTTGGTCTTTAATTTTGTCATCATCAAAGGTATTTTCATTGACCTCATCAGTGATTTGAGCCTAAAATATCCTTGAGCTAATCATGAAGTCTATGATCTATTGATCATCATTGAATACTTGTAAGTGGTTGACATTATCTAGTACTGAAGGACATGGGACCAATTTAATGGTAAGGATTTATAACTTGGAATGTTGAATGGGGATATGGTTGGATATAGCTGAAGCAAGTTCATTAGTAGCCTTGTTTTATTACCTAGGAATTGACATAATGCTAAAAGAATCAAAACATTCAATTAAGTCCCACACTCTAAAATTATATTTATTAATATAGGATAAATTTTATTGATATTTACTCTTGACCTGATTAACTACTAGTTCTAAATCACCAATAACTAATAGTTCTTTAACCTTATGTTTGATTTCAAATTGTAATCCAATAATAAGTGCTTCATACTCAGCCAAATTATTGGTGTATGGGAACTAAAGTTTGTAAGAGGCATTATATTCTATCCCAATGGGATTGATTAATACCACTCCTACTCTAGAACCTAATTTACATCTAGTACCATCAAAATATAACTTTCATAATCCATGCATTGTATGAGAAGTTATAGAGTTACATACCTTTATGTTGTTAAGAGTGTAAACACCTAGATATGAGTTAACAATGTTGACCCTCTTATTGGTTGAATTATACTTGGTGATCATATGCTTCATTTTTGGCTACCGTTCTATCTTGATCTAATTTAGAACTCCATTCCATGCAAGCCAAATGTGGGAATAGTCAATAGACATGTATCCATTCAGAGATCTACTCCAGTCTCTGCTTAGTAGCATTTCATATGCATCAAGAATGTCTACCACTTGGATGCCAATGAATTATTATATCCTTGGTTTAGAAGTAATCTATATGGGAACATTCAATAATTTAGTAATCACTTTGACTCTTGATTTATTTAATTGAGTCACAACCCTATCAGATTTAATTAGAGTCAAACCTAATTACTCATAAATAACTTTAGGCATATGTACCAGAGTCTAACAAATAATTATGCAAATTATTACCAAAGATCCTAACTGTAAGCAAGAAAGGGAGAACATCTACCTTAATTTTGTGTATTGAAATATTATCATATGTAGACTTGTGTGGCTTACCAGGCTTCTTAGATAGAGATTCAAGTAATAGGTCTCTCTGTTGAGTGATTTGAGTCAGCTCATATAGTCTAATGTTAGATTTAACCCTCTTCATTTCTTCAACTATGTTATACCCACCCTTGGAAAAAGAACTAGGTGAATCAACATTGTGTTTAGAGGTACTTCCCTTTGGAGGTTAAGTGTTGTTATCAGTTACAAGATCTAGAGGAGTGTCAAAGTTAATGGGTGGAGTTGAAGTTATAAAGGGTTACTTTTTATCCCTATTAATTAGAGGATAGGTCTTATTCAAATAATATTGGAAGGCATATACCTCCTCAGGAGTATCCTCAAGCTCATTCTCTTCTTGAAATAGGAACTCAAATGTCTCCACCATGAGAGTTAAATTAGTAGATTTAGATGACCTTGAAGAACTTGAGGTACCTACACCATTTTATTTATTAGGTATAAATTCAAATTTGTCTAAATCTTCTTGAAAAGCTTCAAATTCATTGAAAAATTCTAGATAATCCAATTCACCATGCTTTGAAGTGAAATGCACTCTACAAAAAATAGGCAAATCTACATCACCAAGATTTATATCAGATACATTATTATGAGAGGATGACTCATTATTGTTTTTATTTTGAAACCTATTTGAAGTCTTATTGAACCTTTGGAAAGATAAGTTCCCATTAGATATTTGTATAATATTTCCAACTTATTTTTGCAGTTGAATGAAATTAGTGCTTAACTTTTGAATCATATTCAAGATGGAATCATTCTCATTATTAGGTGCCTCAGAATTATGAACTTGAGTATTGCTACTATTTTTAGGAATCAAAGCTCTTTGGCCTTGTGGATGAGATCCATTGGTAGAGTTGTTCAAGAATCTCAATTTTTGGCTAGGATGTGCATGGTTAAAAGGTAATTGGTTCAGGACTAGAAGATAATTTAAGGTAGGAATATTTTGATTAACATTGGGAATGAAATTAAAAATAAGAAAATTTTGATTAATGTTTAGGATATTGTATGAAATTTGGCCTTAGGTTTTCATTTGATCATTAATTATCATAGCTTCAACATAAGCTAGGGCTAGTGTATTAATGACTTGAATAGGTCTTTTGAGAAACATAAAATTTGTGGGATACAAGGCATCCTTACAGATATCTACGGATAAAGCCTCATTAGGTCTAAAAGGAGATATGGTTCTACTAAATTTTTTATAAAATATAGAATTGAAGGCTCTTATTGGCTCATTTGATTCTCTTTTGACTATGGTAAACTATTGGTACAAGACACATGGACTAATGATTTTTCTAGATTGATCAGTGAAGTAATTATTAAAATCATTCTAGCTAGCTATGTAGTTTTTAGGAAGGTTAAGGAGCCATTCATATGTAACATCTTTGAAATTAAACAAAAATATTCTACATGATACATCATCATGAATTACATTTAGAAATCTTAAAGTAGCTTGGAAATATTTAATGTGCTCTTAAGCTATGATAACATTATTGGTGATAAATGATGGAAAATAGTTTTTAGGATTATAAGGAAGGTCATGTACCACACCTAGCATATTGATTGAAGAACCACCTATCCAAGCCATACCTTGATAGGGATTGAATACAGGAGCATCTTGAACTGGTGAAGTTAGATGAGACTTTGAAATTCTATGCTTACCTTTGTCTTGCCTAGCTCTCATATGAACTTCTAATGAAAGAAGGGGAAAGCTTGTCTCTGAACGTGACTTGGTCTTTATATTTGGAAATTCTATCTTGAGATATTTTAACCCCATTTTAAATATGATGTGTAAGTACTATCTTTACAAAGGATGATGATCAGACTTGCATATTAAGTAAATTTTGCACAAATATGTATAAACAATGGCAAAGGACATCAATCTTTAACCAAATTAGCTTAAATATGTGTCCAAACATGTAAATATTAATGATATTTACACATTTTAGGCTCAAATAAACTCAAATTTTTAGAGATATAGTCAATATTCATAGATCTTAAGCTATCTTTACCATAATTAAACATCAAACTTCAAAAAACATTTATCTTTATCTAAATATACACTAAGACTGGTCTAACACCATAAAGATCAATAATATTTACACAAATATTCTAAAATAAACATACATATGCAAAAAATACATCAATTTTTATTAAAAATCCACCAAAATTAGCTAGGATGTTGTATATTTTCAAAAATTTAACTAGCCCTCCTTCTAGTGCCAATTTTTGTTGATGCCTAAATGTGTATCACTAGGTCAGAATATAATGTTTAAGAAACACTTATCATTTTTGGATTCAAGGAATCCATTGCATGGGTTGCATGTTGTGATAATACTACTACCTTTGGTGGAATAGAGGTAAAGCATATGAATTATTTCACAAATTTATATTAGTTGGTGGTTAGGAACCTCTGTGACTCAATAGTTAATCTTTGATTTTGAAGATGATCTATGATATTAAAGTGAATTATGATGAAAAATAAGTCTAAAGATAAACTAATATGAATATTCATAATGAAGCTAATTTAAGGTGAATTGATAAAAAAGGGAGGAAAAAGAAGGGTAGGGTAGATAAGAGAAGTGTTATTGATCTTTGTTTCAAATATTATGACAAAGTTATAATTTCATATGAACATGCATTTAACCAATGTGCAACTTAAAGTAGCATAATGTCAAATCCTATCACACATTAGGCAAACATCTAAGGTATGAAAAGATGCAAATAAGAACAAGATTTACTTTAAGAATTTTACCCTTGCAAATAAATATCATTAGCCTAGATGTAAGAAGAGTAAATAAATTAAAGTAAACCTAAGAACTTTCAACTAATATAGTAATGGCACAGATTATAAACTCTGCATTAAAAGGTGCACATTCAAAATTCATAAGAACCATTCAAATTTTAAAATGAGACTATAAAATTGAGAAAGAAACCATGGTAGCAATTCACACAAGAAAAAAATGGACAAACTTTGAAACAATCCTTGATTATATTATTTTTCTCTAAAGTTAAAAATAGTTTTTGGCTCTAAAAACTCTCTCCCTTTTACAATTGGAAATACCTCTTTATATAGACAATTCATAAGGTATGTTGGTCAGTGATGAAAAATTACATTTATACATGTGTATAGGATAGTTGTACTTTCTATTACATTCTAGAAAAAATGAATTTTTATAATATTAACCAATAGGTAATGTATTTTACAAGTTTTACATGCCTTTAAAAAAATAATATTCCTTTTCCAACTAACTTTGGGACCCTGGTGTTGATGTACCTTCTGCCTTCCTTGTAGGATCTTCATTCTATAATGTTGATTTTTGATAAACTGGAGGTCAACAATGGGTTTCATGAATAACTCTTTTTTTTTATCTCCTAGGTTACTGAGATCTTTCTTATCTCTCTCCAAATCTTATTTATTTCTCCTAACATCTCCTATCTTCTCCTCATATGATAATAGTAGGCCCATGATCTTATTATCATCCCCTATCTTCCCTTGACCTTGGTTATTCACCTCCTATATGAATTGAGAAGTTCTATTCTTGAACTCCTCATCATTAATAAGGCCTAAAGGACTAACTGAGGTGACCTCTTTGATTAAGTTTTCCAACATGTGTAGCATTTTATCTTCTTGTTGTTTGAGGTCCCTAGAAATTTCCTCCATTTGCTTGGACCAACTGCTTAGGTATTTTATTTTGTCCACCAATATATCTATATCGATATTTAAATGGTCCAAGATAATTACCCTAAATGCAGGGAATTAATTCTTGGTCAAGGATTTGATCAAGTCTTTCATGTGATAGATTAAAGCTTGCTATTGGCCACTTAGCTTGTACTCATGGAATTTTTCTTACTTATTACCTCTTATTTAGTTATGACTAACTTTAAGGAATTGAATATGTTAATCATGGTGTCCTCATATATCTTAAATCTATCTTATTGGATTGACAAGATGGCTTACTCTTTCAAATTTTATTATATTTAAAAATTCCCTTTATCATTGTAGTAGAGCCTCCTTGTAGACATGTTCTTCTCTTATGATGGGCTTTTGGTTCTCAATGGTCCAAAATAAGCTTGAACAATTATTTTCCCATGAATTTAAAGTTATGGCATCAAATTATGTGTCTTTGAAAACCCTCCCTTCTATATCTAAAGTTAGATAGAGCTCCACATCTTCCCTTGAAACACCTTTTAGGTTGTCATGGCTATGAGCTTCTCTATATTTATTTATATTTGTCTATAATTCAATTTTATATTGAATTATCCTTGTACAAGTGATAATTCAACTTCTTTGGCTTGATTATAATGAGCATAGGGTCAAATAAAGGTTTTATACTTGTCACGGATTTCTTGAAGGTTTTTTATAGTGCTTTAATGTGGCATCTATTTAAACTTGTATGAGCTTCATGACTTAGATCCCAATTGGATTACGTACTTATACTCTTGCATTTCTCAAGTCTACAAAATCTTCAACTTAGCATATTAGACTCACATGGCTTTGATTTGGCATCACCATGGCATCCTCATGGCATTTTCATGGCACTTTGCTCATTAATATTTAAAAAATGACCATTATCTTTTGAAAATTCCACCTTGATCTCACACCGTTGGATTCTCTTTTCTTGGATCAATGTGTTTCATCAAACTTAATTTGATAAATCAAAATCTATTAGTTGTTTACTATTTTCCCCATGGTTATGACACTTATCACTTCCATATTGGTTCTGAGCTTTATTAAAATTTCAACATTGATCTTGTACCATTGATCTCATTTGCACAAATCAATCACACTCTATCAATTTTTATCTACTTAATTATGCATATTGCTTCATAGATCATTGATCAGAATGTGTACACTCATCCATGTTCCATCAATATTTGAAAGATGCTCAAGCTTTAATTTATGGTACATGGTTGTGCTACTTGTCACCTTCATAGTTTTCCTTAGGACTCTTGAATTTTCAACATTTGCTAGACAAGGACAAATATGACCATATGGGACTATCTAAGACCATTTAAGACTATGACAATACCATTATAATATTTTGACAACTCTATGAAGTTTCAACTTAGAGGGGGTGACCAATTTTGACTTGAGGTCAAAATTTGGTTAATAGATTCCTCATAAAACATCAAAACTAATTTTAATTTCATTTAATTCCTTATATTATTCCACTCGCTTTTTCCTTATTATAAAAAATGGCAAACTAAACGTTATATATTTATTTTTAAAAATGTTATATTGTAATGTCTGATAAATAAATCATGCTCGATTCGAATTGTGACATTTAAAAAAATAAAATGTATTGCATTAAAATGTGTTACTCAAATTAAAACATGACATTTTAAAAATTAAAATATCCAATGATAGAATTATGTGTAACATTTAAATATTTAGGTGGAACTTATGAAGCCGACATATTCAAATTTTAAATATGCCACATTTAAATATAAATAACATTCAAAATGCAATATTTTATAAATTTGAATATGTCATGTAGAGTTAATAAATAGTTTAAAAATGATATTTAGTACATAAAATATTATTATACCAATATAAATTGTTGACTAATATTATAAAAGAGGTTTAGAACATCAAATATTGACTAATAGTTTATACACATTAGAATAGTACTTCCCAATATAAATATATATTATTTGATATTTATTTTTTAATTTGATACAATAATGAATTTTGTTATTTAAATATAAGGTATTTTAGTTATATAATTATAAATTGATATTGAATTAAATATTTATAAGATTTTTTAATACACTAAATATAAATAGATAGTAAAATAATTCTACTATTGAAGGGAGAAAAAATTTTGGGTTGCAAAGTGGGAGGAAGAAAATTGAATAAGGACTTAGAGTGGGAAAGAGGAGATGGTGATGGGCATAGTATTTAGTAAGTAGATCCAGGTTTAAAAGTGTGCCCTAATACCAATCATTATCATAGTAAGTAAAATATGGTAGATGACCATCTCAAGGGTAAGTCAAAATTTTGTAAAGGTTTTAAAGGTATATTTTCTTGGGTAGATAATCTCAAAGGTAAATTTGGATAAATTAAAGAGATCCACCCAAATCCATAGTTCCTGGTGAAAAAAGATATAAGAATTTTATACATTGAGGTTCTATATTCCATTATCTATGGGATGTCCTTTAGAATGTTTGAAGCTTTGGTGGGTAAGTTTCTAGGTACGAGACATAATACTGATATTTTTAGATAATAGGCTGCTAGGAGATAGGTACCAAATGGGCATCTAAAAATATCAATGATAAATAATGTATTTTTTTATTATTTATTTAAATAATGATGAGTATTATGCAAAATGTTTGGTAGGAGGTCCATGGTTCATGGGGAGATCATGACTATTTTTTAGGAAGTGGAAGCCTATTTTTTGTTTAAATAAAGAAGATATCAATACTATGCCAATATGGGTATGGATTCTAAGGATTCCTTTGGATTTATGATATGAGGATACGCTTATTATTGTGGCAAAAATGTTTGGTTATATTATAGTTTTTGATTTTATTACTAAATCTAAAACCCATTCAATGCATGTTGTACTTGATGTGAATCCCTTTATGAATCATGAACTACCCTTTTATATGATCTTTAACTCTAATAAGGGAGAAAGGATCCAAAAAAGCAAGTTGGAAAAATTAGATCTTAAATATGATGGATGTAATTAGTTGGGTCATATGACCAAAGTTTTCCCATCATTTATTAAAAAGGAAATAGTTATGTGGAAATAAATGATAAAAAAATTTGGCTTAGAAAAACCAATGAAGATCATCAAATTTCTAATAAATAGTCTAAAAGTAGTAAGGTTTCAACGAAATAATTAGGCATTAAGGATCAATAGATAAAAGATAGAATGACTACCATTAGTGATTTAACAACCGTGATGGATAGTTGGCCACAATAATTATGGATAGAAAATGAAAAATTTTGTAAATAAGAGGATCTCTTGGACCTTATTAAAAATTTGAGAATATATGACTTGATCATTTAAAACAACTAGTTTTAGGTGTTGCATTAGTTATACAAATAGGGAAAGAAATATTGAGTTTTTTGGTGATTGGAGAGAGAGAAATAACACATTTTAAGCTCATTATGTAATAAGGTTTTTATAAGTGGCTAAGGTAATGGAATTTCAAGAGCTTTTGATACCATATGAGACTTAGATTTCTCATGTGAATAACAATAAGTTTCAATGTTTATAGTCCATTGTAGGACATGGTGATGTGGATTTTGTCCCATGTTTTGAATAATAAGTCACTCCTTTAACTTGTAAAACTTTATTTCCTTTAGAAATAGAAAATGAAAATTAAGATAAGAATGATGTTATCAATTTGATTAATAGACTTTATACAATTATTTATTCTCCATGTTTTAAAAAATAAAATGAAATTAAGATTACTCCATCTAAACTTAAGGGGTTACATAAAAAATCAAATTTAGGTTCCTTAGAAAGGTGTTAAAATCATCTCCACTTGAAACCAAGAGAAGAAAAATAGATAAGGAAATAGTATACAATACTCATCTATGATCTAAATGAGAATATCAAAACTCCCCCCTAGATATTACAAATTAAGATCATTACCTAGAATATTAGAGGGATGAATCACATTAATAAGAATAAAATCTTAAAGGATTTTAAGAAGAAATAAACCACCAAGTATTTTGGAAATCCAAAAAACTAAAATAAAAGAGGCCATTATTGGATAAGTGAAAAAAAGTAGTCTATAAGGAAGCCCAAGTTGCAAGTGTCAATTCTTTGGGGGCTTATAGAGGCATAACAAATTTTTATGATGACAAGGTACTCAAAGGGTAAGTTTTGCTCAAGAATTATCATCAGTTAGTTATTATCTTCTCTAATAAGAATCAATATTTCACTTGGATTATATTTAATGTTTTTTCTCCCAATATTCCTTTAGCTCACATAATATTATGGAATGAGCTCAACTCTTTTAGGAATAATTTAGGGAAGACTTGTTGGATGTTGGTTAGAAATATTAACACTCCTCTTATCCCTTATGAAAATAAATTAGGGATTCAAATATTCATTTATAGTATGGATTATTTAGTTAATTCTATCATTAATAATGGAATGTTGGATTTTGAGCTAAGAGGTTATCCCTATAATTGGTTTAATAGGTGGGTATGACATAACCTCATTTAGGTCAAATTGGATAACATTCTAATTTTAGTTGATTGGTTGTTACTCCAAGATTTCTTTATTGTTTTCATTTCCCACAAATGGATAACATCACAACCATCTTATTATTAATATGTATTATATATTTAAGAATGATATAAACCCATTTAGGTTTGAGCACATGTGGTTTTCAGATCCTGATGTTACTGATAGGAATAAAGAGTGTTGTAAGATTGACATTCCTGGTAGTGGCATGTATAGGTTGGATAAGAAACTCAATAGTGTCAATATAAATATTAAGATGTAGAATAAATATATTTTTGGTAATATTTTACATAAAAATAAGGATACTAACTAGAACTTGCAAGGTTGGAAGAAATTATTGATGAGAATGGTTGAGTGAGGAGAATCTCTTCAAACAAAAAATCCTCTTGTGTTATTATCATACTATTGTGCCACAAGAGGAAACATTTTGGATGAAAAATCATATGTCCATCTGTATTAATGAAGGTGAATAAAATATGAATTTATTTCACTTATTGATGCTAAAATATAGGAGTCATAATAGGATCTCTAAAGTTCTCAAGGATGATGGTGTTATTTGTTAAGAACTTATTACCAAAAAGGAATAAGCAATAAGATATTTCAATAACTTGATTTTTTAAAAATTAAACCTCAATGGGGAATTGGTACATGATTTTATTACATATATACCATCTCTTATCTCTCATAAATATAATGCAAGTTTGATGCAACTAGAGGTTGAGTCTATGTTTTTTCTTTCAAATAAGGATAAGGATCTAGGGCTAGATGGATTCCATGTTTCTTTTTTTCATAATTTATAAGATATAATTAAAGTAGATTTGGTTGATGTTGTTGATGAGTTTTTTCTTTTAGTGATATCCTTAGGGAATTCAATAATAATTTCATTACATTTATTCCCAATAAGAGTGGAGTTATTACATTAAAAGATGTTAGACCTATAATTCTAAAATATTTTCACAAAAATCCTTGTTTTGAAAATTCTTCCATTGATGGAAAAAATCATATCAAGATACCAAAAGGGTTTTATTCCAAGAAGATGTATATAATAAGGTATCATAGTGGTTTATGAAACTATTTATTTAATGGATAAAATCAAGGAAGCATGCATGATTTTCAAACTTGATATGAGTAAGGCTTATGATATATTTGATTGGGAGTTTTCTAATATAGTCCTAACAAAAATGGTTTTCACCCCCATTTTATATTATTTATTAAAAATTGCATTTCCTTAACCATGTTATCCATACTAGTCAATGGAATTCTATATGGATTATTTGGAAGTAAATGTGGTATAAGACAAAAGTATCTTTTTTTCATTTGTTTTTTATTATCATTATGGATTTCCTTAGAAAAAATCTTATGTAAGCTATGAGACAAGGGATTATAAAAGGTTTTAGGTTTGTAAATGGAATTAATCCTACCCTTCACCAATAATTTGTTTATGATATGATTACTCTTTTTTAGCATTAATCAAATAAACTAAGGAAGATGCATATGAAGTGGTGTCTAAAAAAAATTTAAATGAAATTTTGATAAAAGTTCATTTTTTTTGTTAATAATCCTCTTGTTAGACAATAGAAAATATCATTAATTTTGGGGTGTCAAAACAAAACTATAATTCATGTATTTGGGAATACCTTTGTTTGTTTGTATTATGTCTCTCCCACTTTGTAACCCTCTCCTTATCAGATTCCAAAATAAATTACCTGGGTGGAAAGGATTTATTATATTTCAACATAGCAAGCTAATGATAATACAAATTATCTTCTAGAGTTTACAATTTTATCTTATGTATATTTTCAAAATGCCTAGGGTAACTTAGAAAAAGATAGACAAGATTCAAAAAAAGAATTTTTTGGATGGGTTATATGGAGAAAAAAATATTCCCCATAGTTTCTTGGGAGAGGATGTGTCTCCACAAATAGAAAGGGGGGTTGGGATTTAGGAATTTAAAGCTAATGAATGAATCTCTTACTACTAAGCTTTTCTAGAGTTTCCTTAAGGAGTCCAATTGTTAGGATAACATATTTTAAGAAAAATACTTGGAGAATAGAAACATTATTGTCCTCCTTGCCAAAGGTATTTTTATAAGATGATCTTATATATGTAATTTCTTAGTCAAAATAGGGATGTTATTATTAAAGGGTGTAAATGGAAAATCTAAAGTGGGCTTAATGTTAGATTTTTGGAGGATTTATGGTTACTAGACCATCCATTAAATGATTTAGAACCCTGGATTTATATTTATGTCAAAATTCAATGGTATTATGGTTTAAGGGTATCTAATTACATCCAATTATGAAATAATAAAACATATTGGAAACATTTTCAGATTTAGAATGTAGGAGAATAAGTGAGAGGAATTCTTCTAGACATGAACATCCTTATTCAATGAATTCACATCACAAATTTATTTAAGGAATTTGAGTTAGTGTGGAGTGGTTTAATTTATGTTAACACTAATGTATGGTCACATTACAATAAATTGATACCTCTTATCAATGATGAAATCCCTTGGACTAGGTTATGGGATAAAGATCTAATTACCAAAATTAATATTTTTTTCTAGTTGTTTATTCAAAATAATATGCCCACTATAGATAATTTATTCAAGAGAGGCTTGAATATTATTAGCAAATGACATATTTTTTAAATTCATAATTAATATTTCTAACATATTTTGATTCAGTGTGTCTTTATTTTCTAGGTGTGGGGGATTATCCTTAATAAGTCCTACAAAATTTGGTCTCATGTTTCCTAGTTATTTTGGTCTCATTATTAAAAATTTCATTATGTAATCATAAGCTCAATAAAATTTGGAATTTGTCATTTCCTTAGATTCTTTAGGGGATTTGGAAATAATGGAGTAATAGGATATTTAGGGATATTAAGTACTCAAGAAAAGGAGTGGCTAATTAGATCATGGATATCCTAATTGATATTTTGAATAATATCAAATGGGATAAGAAACATAATTTTAACCTTTAGAATAAAAATTAAAAATAACTGGAAGATATATTTGGATAATATACCTTATGTGGACACTAAAATATAAATTATACAAAGGTGAAATGGATGGTTCCTTTGCCTTTGTGGGTCAAATTAATGTTTTATGGGGCTTAAAATGGAAATCAAGGATTGTCAGTGAGGGGGAGAGGAATACTAATATATGATAAAGGGAAGTTGGTGGTAGTATATGAGGGTAGTATGGGTTTTTATTAAAATCATTTGATGGAAGCATTGATTGCTTTATGGGGTGTAATTAGCTAAGGATTTAGGTATCAATATATCAATAGAATTTTGATTGAGGGTGATTCCCTCAACATCATAAATTATCTCAAAAATATAATTATGGAAAGCTATAGTATTAATAAAATCATTGAACAAACCATTATTATTGGTAATTCTTTCAAAATGTTAGTTTTCAGCATGTGTATATGGAAGGAAACTAGGTTTTTCATTACTTATATAATATGGGAATGTTTTTATTGTAAGTAAAATCATTGAGGGGGGGGGTGAAATTGTGATGCAATCAAATAAAATTAAATTATAATTCTTCAAACTCTTAAATATTCAACATAAGCATTCATGAAGCATGTAAACCATTCATTACAATGAACAAATAAAATAATGCAAGATAAAATCACATAACACATGAACTATGTGGGAAACCCTCATGGGGAATAAAACCCACTCTAAAGCCTAAAAAAAATGGAATAAATTCCTATAATATAAACAAGATACTTTAGTGAAACACCCACTCTACAAGGAACACTAACCCCTCAAATTCACCAAGCACCCACTTGGATTAAGCAAGCACCAACTTGTTATGAGGATACAACCCCCTTTCTTGATCAAGCACCCACTCAATCAACAATCTAAAAATACATCTTAATTTTTTACCCTCACAAAATTGATGATGGTATTTTATAGTTCATACAAACTCCAATATGCCTCTTACATAGGCATACAAAAACTCTTTCTCTTCTTTACTCAAACGCCCCTCCTACACATGCTCATGACCTTAAAGCCATTCCTCATTAAAACTATAATATTATTATGTGAACATATAGTAATGCATCAAAAATAATATCATCCTCACATGGAATTTACCTTGTTCTTGTAATGTATTTCCTATCAAAACCTTTGCACTAGGTCACCTAAATAAAATAGGCTTAACATCCTTGAAACAAATCAAATTACTTGCTCATGACAAGAAAAACACTATTAGACCCTTTCCAAATATTCAACATGATTTTTTTATATTTTATATGGCCTCTTACCATTTTTCAAACTCTCGTACCATTCTCTTCATTCTCACTTAGTCTAACTATCCCAAATAGGTCTAATCAACCTTCTATTTATACATGACATCAGACCTAATACTACCTCTATTAGCCAACACACCTTACTCACTCTTAGAACATTAAAAAAGATAAATTAGTATATTATTAATATAATATACATCAAATAATTATGTTGTCCATGTTTCAAATGGCTCAAACCAACACACTAGGCTTAAGCTAGACCTAAACAATTAGCCCTCCATTAGGCCACATGTTACATGTCAACCCTTTACAATGTAATATATATCAATTAAAAAAAGAAAAACAATAAAATAATTAGTACACCACACCTTATCCATGATTTTTAACCTTTAAACCACTCACTCATCTCTTGAAGTCTCCATTAGCCTCATGCCTTCATTAAGTCTCATGGAGACTTAATTCCAATTATCCCTATTTACTTAATGAATAATTAATGAAACAAGATGGTCAATAGAGACCTTAAAAATTACTTACTCATATAAAATACATGTATGATGACCTCTAATATATCTTATCATGCTTAATATTCCTCATATCACTCGCATACACTATCAAAGCACCATTAGACCTTATCTTTCCATTAGGTCTCATGGAGACCTAATACAAAAGTCTATTCCTTTATTAACACACATATATACTATTTGAGCCTTTTTTCAATATGAAAAAATAATAAAAAACTTATGAAAACTCCGTATTCCTTCAAGCATCTTTCTCTCCAAGTTCCTTAAGCCATCAAGGCTCTAAACACCATAAAGCAACCTCTTAGGCAACACACAGTCTTACACTAGGTCTGAGAGACCTCAAGCACTATGACAAAACTTTGATCAAATTATTATCTCCTTCATGAGATTTCAATAGGTACCATATATATGTAAATTTATCCACTATGACCTAAAGATCATTTCCAAGCTCAAGAAACACCAAACTCTTCATGACATGCTTCAAAGATCACTTAAAGACCAACTTAGTGCATATATAGTCAATACCCAATTTTATACACTCAAACCTACTTGACATCTTTAGACTATTATTTAAAACTTCTTATATCAATAAAATACATTGTAATATATAAACAACAACACTACTTAAACTAGCATTGGTCATCAAGACCAATCAATAACTCTTCATACCCCTATGCTATCTTTGTCTTCTAAGGCACCATCTAAGCACACACAAATATATCATGAACATGTAGAAAACTATATAATTTAAAAAAAAAAACTCACATAATTATCACTAATCATCAAAATTAATTACAAGGCCATTAACATAAAGAACAACCACCTTAGGGTTTCTAAACATCAAACTCTCAATACATTATCCTTCATTACTTTGGCTTGTTTAACACATCAAGGACCAAAATAACCCTACACAGAGAACCTATATGTGGATTATGACCTTTATTTCATTTCCAAAATCTTATATCAAACACCTTGTGTGACCAAAGTCACTAAAAATTCACCTAGCAACCTCTATCAGCTAGAGACTATATTCTTCAAGAACTGTTTACTTTTATAAAGATTCTATTGCTCAAATGAGCACTTCCAGCTCACTCTTAAGGCATGGATCAATGATATACTAAGTTTTAAAAATTATTTAATGATTATATCACCATTTTGAGCACATTTAACAAGCTCTCAAACCATCTTAGTCTACATGGGTTCACCATTTCAAACACAATCAACAAGCTTTAACTTTGATGTGCAATAAATCCACTTATATGGAAGGTTAAACCTTATAATCACTTTTGGGGTCTTATACATTGAGTCCTCTTAAAATTTTATTCTTACCACATCTTAATTTTATTAAATCCATGGCTTCTACAATCTATTCTTTGTAAACTAGTCATTACATAGACTTTTGAATTTGAACACCACTGATCACATTTTTGAATTCCCAACATATATTGCTTGAAGGTTAAGATTGATGTCCTATGGTATATCATAATAAATAGGATCAACTTTGAATCCCTATAATTTGAACTAGACAACTCAGCATGACACCAAACTTTTAGGAGACCAAATTGGGAATTTAACAACACCTCCATGATTTTGTTGACCAAGGTTGACTTATGCAAGTACAAGCAATAATTTCTCAAAACATTAAATTATCCATACCTGAATGACATATTGAGATGGTCTGGATGCTTCTTAACTTGAAATCAACTTTATCTCTCTTTAAAGGACACTAGAAATTCACCAAAGGACCTAGAACACCCTCACATCATTCTCTATCAACCCAAATACATGTACATAATACAAACACACCATAAGCAACAAAACTAACCACTTTTTAAATAATGCACTATGCACCATGACCAACTTGATATCAATGACAATCACAGACACCAAGTACTATGTCCAAAAATTTCCCCATTTATCATTTATATCAAATAACTCTCATAATGCTTCTCAAATTGATCTTTTTTTCATCATTATGATCTTTCCCCCCTTTGACATTAAAGACAAAGGGTCTCTCTCTAACTAGCCCACTTTATCCTTGGATTTGATATGCATTTTTGAATCAATCCACACTTAAACCTACTTTTTTAAGCTCTTGAATCATCTCACATTCTCCCCCTATCATATTCAAACCTTAGATCCTTGACAAAACCTGATCATTCTCTTGATCCAATATCTAAACACATAAAGAAATTCTCAAAGAACTTCAACTACAAGTTTTCCTCATAATAAGCTCAATAAATCTTATATATCTCCCCTAACTCAATACTCTATCCTATTCTAGAGAATACCAAATGAAGCCAAAAATAAATTGATAATAAACAAGAATAAACACAACTTCACACAAGCTTTACTTACCATGATTGAAGATACTTTCACCCTTGTATAGACTGCTATAAGATGACCAACTCTCTTTATGACAAGCTCTAATATTCTAAGGTTCACATGACCTTCTTTAAATGTCATCAACCCTTCAAACATAAAACCATCATCCAAATCAAATCCTTCTTTATGTTTTTCAGAGCATAACACCATCCCTTCAATTCAAGAAACCTTCTAGAGAGAAAACTATCCTAGTAGGACTAAGAACATAAAAATGACTACCAAAAATCATATAATCTCAAGCCACTCTTAGGTTATCTAATAAAGACCTCATTTATCATGATCAACATAATATCTTACCTTTAAAGACATTGGTTTCAAATACCACTCTTTACCTCACACAAAATAATACTCTAAGATGATCAAGAACACTTCTTTAGGCACTAGAGCAACTAACAAAGACTTAATCCTAAAATAACACTCTTATAATAACATATCTAAGCCCTTTAATCAAGAAAAATATTCATCATGTTTTCATAACTACAAATAAGCCTTAACATGCCTATCAAGATCTAGGACTAGGTCTAGAAGAGAGACCTATAACTTTAGAATAACCTTTTATCAACCACAAACTAAATCTTGCAACTTAGACTTGAATAAAATAGTCAGCTACCTTGAGTAAACAATCCAATGACCATCCTTCATGTCATCACATTGCTTTCACATGCTTCCATAGATTGAAAGAATGTCTCTATTAATCCTAGAAAGAGACATCCTTACTCCACAAGGTCCTAGAACAATGTGAAGCTAGGAGATACCCACATCTCATCTCTTACCTCCTTGATACTTATACACTTGGTAGACTGGTTAACTTCCTTATGAGACATCTTATGCTTGTCAACCATCTTTGGCATACTAGCCTCAATAATGCTACTCTTTTCTTCATTTGATGCAATCAACTTACTTTCAACATCAATATCACTAGAAATTGATAATATGTGATTTTGACAAGGTTCATGTTCAACTATAACATGTGATATCTTTTGACCAAAATGAATACTAGGACTAGTATCCAATGATTTTTATATAATGCTTAATAACAAGGATTTTTCACATACCTTCTTATTTAAGTCTTCCTCTACCTTATCAAGTAAACCATATTCACTCTTGGATTCATCTTGGACTACCTTTACTGACTTTTATCTCCACACCCATGTGTGACATTTCTTATGCACATTATAAGCTCCATGTCCTTTGAGATACCTTGAGGATCTATCAACTCCATTTGTGTATAATATTTCAATATGACTACTCTTATGAAAATAATAGAAAATAACCTTATTCATACCTTTTTCTTGAGAATGAATGAGATATCCTTTGGGTTGACTTCTCCTTCTCATGCAATCTCTAGATTTATGACCAAAAATATGACACACATAACAATGACCATGAAAGTAAGATGAGTACCTTGATGCATTAGGATATCTTATTGACTTCTTCATGTTACCCATGGTGTTTTCACACTTATTGACCTAATATAATTTTTATTTCTCCTTTTATAGATGGATAATATTGACAACTAACTTCTCATGCTCATTCTTCAAAAAACCAAGCATAGTCTTGACATGATCACACTCAATCTCCTTTGAACTCAAACTTGCTTTGGCATCTCCTAACTAAAACTTGAAATCTTTCATAACCTTGTCATCGTCTTTGACATCTTTATTCAAATAACACACTTACTCTTCAATTTCCTTGACCACAATCTTAAACTCTTGATTTTATTTCTTTAACTTCATAGCCATCTTATTCTTTTTAGGACCACCTTCAAGTTTTCAAGCCTTCACCAAAGGACCTGATCTGATACCAATTATTGGAAGCACAATCACTGATAGGGGTGGTGAATCAGTGATGCAAGCAAATCAATTCAATACCATTTTTTCAAAATCTTAACCATTCAACATAAGACTTCATGAACCATATAAACCACTCATTGCAATGAACAAAGAAAATAATGCAAGATCAAAGCACATAACACATGAATTATGTGGGAAACCCTCATGGGGAATAAAAAACACTCTCAATTTTGTAAACAAATGGAATATGGTCCTATAATAGATCACAAATAAGATAATTTAGTGAATCACCCACTACACAAGGAGAACCAACCCCTCAAATTCACCAAGCACCCACTTGGATTTAACATACACCAACTTGCTAGGAGGCTATAATCCCCTTTATTAATAAAACACCCAATCTATTTAAAACATAAAACTCCATAGTGACTTATTTCCCTCACACAACTAATAATGGCCTTATATAGTTTATACAAACTCCAATCTACATCTTACATAGGTATACAACAACTTTTTCTCTTCTTTACTCAAACACCCCTCATACACATGCTCATGACCTTGAAGCCATTCCTCCTTCACACTTTTATATTATTATATGGACATATAGTCATACATAAACATTAATATCATACTCATATATCTTTTACCTTATTCTTCTAATTGATTTCCAATCAAAACCTTTGTACTAAGTCACTTAAGCAAACTAGGCCTAATAGCCTTGAAATAAATCAACTTACTTGCCCATGACCTATAATAAACAATGTTAGACCCTTTACACATATTCAACATGATTTTTTTTATATCAATGGAATATTAACCTTCTAAAAAATCTCATACCATTCACTTCATTCTCACTTAGTCTATCTAGCTCAAATAGGTCTAATTAGCCTTCTCTTTAAACATGACATTAGCCCTTACACTATGTCTGTCGGCCAACACACCTTAATCACTCTTATAAAATTAAAAAAATATCAATTATGATATTTTTCATATAAGACACATAAACTCATTAGGTCAACCATTCTTCAAATGGCTCAGACCAACACACTAGGCTTAAGCTAAACCCAAGTAATTGGCTCTCCATTAGGCCACACATTACATGTAGATCCTTTACAATGTAATAACACTCAAAAAAAAAAAAAACATTTTAAATAATGAACCAATAGGTCCACCACACCTTATTAATTATTTATAACCTTTAAACAACTCACTCATCTCTTGAAGACTCCATTAGCCCTCATGCCTTCATTAAGTCTCATGGAGACTTAATTCCAATTACCCCAATTTACTTAATGAACTAATGAACCTAGATGGTCCATAAATCCATTATAAATGAATCACTCATATAAAATACACTTATTATAACCTATAATATCTCTTACCATGCTTAATAGTCCTTAGACCACTCACATACACTACCAAGGCACCATTAGACCTTATCTCTCCATTAGGTCTCATGGAGACCTAATACAATAGTTTGTTCCTTTATTTGCACAAATATATACTTATTGAGATTTCTATCAATATTAAAATAAAAATAAAAAACTTATAAAAACTCCTTATTCCTTCAATCATATTTCTCTTCAAGCTCCTTAAGCCATCAAGGCTCCAAACACCATAAAGCAACCTCTTAGCTAACAAAGTCATACACTAGGTCTGAGAGACCTCATGCACTATGATAAACCTATGATCAAAATTTTGTCTCATTAATGAGATACCAATAAGTACCATATATATTTGAATTGATCCACAATGACCTAAATGTCATTTCCAAGCTTAATAAAAACCAAACTCTTCATGACATGATTCAAAGATCACTCAAAAACCAATTCAATGCATATACATTCATTACCCTATTTTATACAGTTAGACCTACTAGGAATATTCATAGTAGTATTGATAACTTCATGACAACTTCTTCAATAAATACAAGACCTTGGAACATATGAATAAAAACACTACTTACACTAACATTAGTCTTTAATACCAATCAACAACTCTTCATACCCTTGCTCTATCTTTATATTCTAAAGCACCATTTGAGCATACACAAATGTATCATGATCATGTAGATAACTTAAGCAAACATTTCACAAAACAAACCTAGTGATCACTGAGTGTCACAAGTCATTATAAGGCCATTAACATAAAGAATAACCACCTTAAGGTTTACAAACATCAAACCCTCAATACACTATCCTTCATTATTTGATCTCATTTAACACATCAAGGACCAAATTTACCCTAAAAAGAGCACCTATAGGTGTCTCATGACCATGAGGTCATCTCTAAAGTCTTATATTAAACACCTTTAGTGACTAAAGTCACTAAACAACTCACTTAGCAACCTCTATCTACCAAATATAAGATTATTTTAGAATAGATTACTTATACAAAGATTTTCTTACTCAAATGAGCACTTCTAGATCAATCTTAAGGCATGAAGTAATGATATGCTAATCCATAAACATGTATCAATTCTTAGATCACCATTTTGAGTATATTGGAAAAGTTCACAAACCATCTTAGTCCACCTGGGTTCACTATTTCAAACACACTTAATAAAATTTGACTTTGATGTGTAATAAACACACATGTATGGATGTTCAAACCTTATAATAACTTTGGGGATCTTTTACACTAAGTCCTCTTCAACTTTTATTCTTAGCCCATCTTGATTTGACTTCATCCATGGCTTCTACAATCCATTCTTTTCAAAATGGTCATTACATAGACATTTGAACACCAATGGTCGCATTTTTGAATTCCTAATAACTCTTTCTTGAAGGTTAATATTGACATCCTCTGGCATGTCACAAGTAATAGGAGAAAATTTTAATCCTTATAATTTGAATTAGACAACTCCTGATGGTACCAAAATTTTAGGAGACCAAACTGGGGCATTCAACAACACCTCCATGATTTTGTTGACCAAGGTTGACATGTGTAAGTACAAGTAATAAATGTTGAAAAAAATGACTTGTCCATACTTAAATGAAATCCACTGATGGTCTAGATGCTTCTTCACTAGAAAGGCACTTTATCTCTCTTCAAAGGACACTAAAGGACCTAGATCACCCTCACATAATTCTTAATCAACCCAAAGATCTATACATAAGACAAACACACTCCAAGCAACAAAACTAATCACTTTTTCATTAATTCACTATGCACCATGACCACCTTGACATAAATGAAAATCATGGACACCAAGACACTATGTCCAATAGGTTCCCCCTTTGTTCAAGATTTGGTTCAATGTATATTATTTACTAATGGTAGTAATGATTTTATAACTAAAGAGAGAGTCCCTCTACTCATCATTAAGTTTATTTTATTTGTTTTTTTATTATGAGTGGTATTTACCTTCCTTGGAGGGATTAGAGGTTTGATGTAACTAAGATTCCCATTACTAAGGTGTGTGTTATGGAAAAGGGTGTTAATTATAGCTTGGATTTAACTGGTGGTAGAATGTTCTAGGGCTATAATTATCTTATGTGTAGTAATTTTATAAGGATATGTCACTAGGATTTATATTTGGAAGCATGGGTGAGATGTTTTAATATTACCTTTTGTGTATGTTTCTCATTCCATTTATAGGCCTATCATCAATAGGAAAAGCCCTATTTTCATCAATATGGGAGGTAATTTAAGGAGAATTGATCCTAATTCTACTAAGTATTTTTCATAGAATTTTGAATTTTGGGAGATTCTCCATACCGATGGTCTCACAAGTTTTATTGACATGATTTATAGCTATGATCAAAATTTGTACAAGAAATTCAATTCTACTTACAATGAGTAGATGGTGGATATTAAGAATGTGTCTATGGATATTTATGAGGGTTTTATTTCTTAAGTTATTATCCTAAAGGTTAAGGAGACTATGTTTATTAAGTCAAGTATGGATTAAAATATAGATAATGAGAAATTTATGATGGAAAATGAGCAATTGACTACTTACCAAGGATGATACTTAATGAAGGATTTTCCAGAGCCTTATGATAAAGTTGTTAATAAGATTATGAGCTATGTTACCCTTGAAGGAAGGTATATGGTTGCTCACTATTATCATCTACCTATTTTGAATTACATCAAGCATCAATTTCCTATCAATATTTGTTTATATATTGTTTTTATTAGAGAATTTGGTGATGCAAGTGAATAATGGTAAAGAGAAATTGTCATTTCATCAGGAAGTAATTTTATTAAAATACAAGTTTTTCAATTATATTAACTCTAATACTCTATATAAGCATAGTATACATAAATTCCAATCTATTATATTAGGCAAATTCAAAAATAATATTAGAGCTAAATAGAGGAAGGATAAATCAGTGGAGAAAGGCATGGTGAGATACTAGGTGAGATCAGGGAGAATATTTTGGATTTTTAGGAGGATAGATTTATTGACCCTAACAAGGAAAATTCACACAAGGAGAATGAATACATAAAATAATACTTTAGAGAAGACTAAAGACATAATTTAGGATTTCATTGAAGGCTTGTATCTTTCTAAATAAAGGGATATGGAGATTGTGGTCAATGCTAATATGGCTAAGTCTTCCAAAGGTAAATAAAAGATTCAAATGGGTTTTGATATTTTTGTGGCTAAAATCAAGGATTAAGACAAGTTGTCTCAAATTGGAGATGTGGTTGAGCTACATATGGATTACTTTATTTTGTTTATGAAGGATCATAATAGGATTAAATATGCAATTAGATATAGTAACCATGATGGTGTAATTTTTAGCATCAAAACAAAATTGTTAGATATTAATATGTATATTAAAGGCTTATAGATAAATTTGACAATATTGAGAAGGAAAATGAGACTCTCAATGAGAATATTATTTTACTTGTGGAGTTTATTAATATGGCTATGAAAAATTTAATGCAGCATATGGAGGGACTGAGTTTCCTTGTCAAAAGGAAGAAGGAAGAAGAAGAAACTAGTAGATCAGATAAGAGGGTGAAGGGCTTAGATGTAGATTTTTTTAATCCTCGGATCCTTTGGAACATGGAAAATACTATCAATAATATGAAGGAGAATTGGGATGAAGCATTTGTTGGGTGGAAATGTCCAAAGTGCCAAGTCGCTTATGTTGTTTTTTAGTTTTTTTTTTAATTATTATTTTAGTGTTGTCTTAGCTTTGTGTTGTTTTTTATCTTTTACAACATGCATTATTATTTTTGCTAGTTTCTATGGCATTGCATGTTTTTTTTTATTCTAATGGTTAGGGTCCTTTCTTAAAACACATATTTATAAATAATAATAATAAACTATTGATTTTTTTAACTTTATTATATGCCTAAACTAGTATTACAACCTATTATTAAGGTTTCTTAAAATATTAAATGGAAATGAATATTATTTTAAATAATTAAAATTTTCATGGTGGTTTTCTACAACATTTTGTGATCTCATTTTTTATATACTATAATATTTAATATTGAACGTAAGAATTACATGCGCATTATATATTAAATACTAATAATATTTTTTCTAATAATAAACATTTCATAACTAATATTATTTTAAATAAATTTAACTTTATTATTATTTATTATAATAACAGTTATGGAATAACTATTATAATGGTATATTATAATATTATATATTTAATGTTAAAATTAATTACATAATATTATTATTACAAGCTTAAAATATTGTAAATGAATATTATTTTAAATAATTATAATTTATTATAATTTTTAACTAAAATACTATTTAAACTATTAACTACAATGCGTTATACTATTTAAATATTTAATGTTAAATTTATTGATTATAGATTTTGAATGTGTTCTGTTGGAAACATATGTTTGTTTGTAGAATGTGTGGGCTCTCCCTTTTCATATTATGATCATGCATTCTAGCCCTTGAAGGAATGAATCTCTATTGTTTCTCCTTCCTTACTGATGTTCAGTCATGTTTTTTTCTAAGTTGTCTTCTAATGCTCTTCTAATTAGGACTTTGTTTGGTATTTGGGTCCATGGTTATTTAATAACTTTGGGTTATTTTTTTGTCATTGGTCCCATTTTTTGACCCATAAAATGTTAAAATATCATTGTATCCTCTCTAAATTAAATTTTACAATCTTCTGCCCATGACAATAAAAGAGGATCATATCAAAATGTTGGCCAATAGGTTGGATATTATGTGTAAATATATGTAAATTATTTGGTAATTAAATTAATGAGAGTATGAACTATTATGTATCTCTCTAATCCTATCTATCATCTAGTTAATTTGATCTCTTCACATAGTTTGTTGATTTAGTTTCTTAACTATGAATTCCTTCCTTTTAGATGTTTTTCATTATAATCTCCTAGGCCATCATGAATTTGAGTGTTATTTATAGGGTATCTAGCCTTCATCATCTCATTATAAGTTAGGTTGAAGGAAGAAGGATGGGGTTAAAAATAAATAGTTCCTTTGGTGTAATCATGGAGAATTATTCCACCTTATCCTCCTCAATCAACACCTAGATATTTTTAAATTTCCCCTAGGAAGGAGGACAAGGTGAAGGAGTTGTCATATCTAGATGTGAATCTAGTGAATTTTTTTTTATCTATTATGAAAACCACCTCTAATCTTATTTATTTTTTAGTAAGATTTAAAGTTCTCTTGAATTCCAAGGTCAAAAGTAAATGGCAAAGATTAGAGGTAGAAAGGTTGAGATTTGACATAGAATAAATGTTTACATATGGTTCTCAATGACTGATGGAGGGCTTCCTATCACAAAATTAGAGAATAATAATATTTATCATGGTTAATTCATTCTTATTTTAATTATTTTATTGTGTCCCTTACCAGTTGTGCATAGGCTAGTAGGTTGGAAATTAGATATGTATGTGCTAGCTTTTAGAAGTTATGCATAAATTGATGGATGGATATCAGTCTTCTTTTTGTTTGGAAGTATTTTTTTATTGGTAGGTTTACATTTTTATAATTTTATTAGTGATGTGTTCTTATGTTATTTAATATCTTTTTTGTTTAGTCAGCTAGTCTATTGCTAGGATTTTTTAGGACATCTTTGTGATCATTTTTGTCTTTATAGTAGGTTTTGTAATAATTTTTAAAACCCTTATTTTTAACCAAATAAAAAATTTGTTAATTAAATATAAATTTTTATAATTTATTATAATTTTTAAATAAAATATTATGTAAAATATTAGTGTAATGCATTATATTATAAAATTTAATATTTAATGAAATAATTACATGACCACTACTATTAAATTTTTACATTATTAAAAGCTAATATCATCTCTATAAATACTTATTTTTAAAAAGGGGGTAAATTTTTTATTGAAGCAACAAAAGAATTACAAAAAAAACCAAGAGGCAACAAAGGAACCCTAATGGAGTCCTATGCCAAACCAATTACATATTATTATCCTCCAAAACAATATTTTCCAAAGCCACCATATAATCTAGTGGTAAGTGACCCCAATCACTGGCATCCCACCTCTCCTCATGTTTTGAAGTCCACTTAGCCAGGTAATCTACCACTCTATTCCATTTCCAAGGAATATGATGAAAGGAGATAAGCTCCAAATAACTAAAAAATCTCAAAACCTACTTAACCATCAAAGCCAATTTCCAAATAGCTCCCTCTAGCCTCTGATCATTTAATATATCCATGATAATCTATGAATCATATTCATAAATAATCTGCCTCCAACCTAGAGAGCTCCCTCTTTCTATCACATGAAGAATTGACAAGGTCTCCATAATATTATTGGTTTATTTCCCTTTATACATAGAAAGGATAAATACCACATAACCTCCACTATCCCTACCAATACCACCAATCCTTGCATGTCTAGGATTCCCCTTTGAGGAACAATCAATATTCACCTTCAAGGTACCACTAGGTAAGGAATCCACCTACTATCCCTTTTAATTTTTTCATTAGTATGACAAGGTCCTCTACCAATAGATAAACCCATCCCATCAACCTCTGTCCTCAAGTTCCTTATGATATTCACATCACTAGTAGCCAAAATATTAGATAAGTCACATTTCATAGAAATGGTCTCCTGGACCTTACTAAGAATCTTTTCCATAACTGGCCCACCACCATATGTACATCCTAAAATATCCTATGATTCTTTCTAACCATAGTTTACAAATAATAAAATTAGGACCAAGAATCTAGGAAATATTAATAAAAGAGGTCTAAGTAGGAGGTCTACCCATACTAGACCAAAAATCAACCAAAAAAGAGGCATGAACATAATTATGGTTTTAAGCTCCCCACCATAAGTTCCAAATCTCCCAGTAAAAAGGGAAATAAAATAATAAGTGAGGGGAATCATCCTCACTACCCTTGTAAAGTACACAAATAAAAATGCCCTATAAGCCTCTCCTCCACAAATTATCCTAGGTGAGACATTTCTTCAAGACCACCATCCATAATAAAAAATTATATTTAGGCCAAGAAAATTTGGTCCAAACCTATTTACAAAAGGAACACCCACAATACCATACATATGTCTATCCAACTCCAAGTATCCTGAGGAAAAAAAAGACATCCTTTTAGATCAGGGCCCCAAGCCAAAATGTCCCTCCTAAGAAGGGAATTACATAATCTTTTAGCCAAAATTCTAGCAAGATCTTGACAAGCCTCCTTAGTGTTACTTGGTGTCCATTCCTATGGATCCATCTAGTGATTCACCTCCATCTAACCCAAAGCTTAAGTCATTTTAAAATCCTCCACCATACTCCATCTAGCAGTAAGAAAACTATCACATAGAGGCTGTAAATGAGGAAAAACTATCAAGATGGTGGGGTGCCCATCTCATGAATTATGCCAAAAGAGAGCATCATATCCCATGTTAAAAATATAAAAGAGACCCTACTTAATCAAAATTTCCCATCTTTTGAGAGTCTCCCAAATCATGGACCCCTTCCCTTAAAGATTATCCCAACATCCACAAAACTCACAACCAAGAGGTAATTAAGGGTGAGAATTCAATCCCAATATTGGTCTTGAAAAGTATACCAACACCAATATAATTTATAAACCAAAGCTTGCCCATTCAAACCCCCAGGTTTGAGGTTAAGGACACCTTTTTACTTTGGTCTGCACACAGAGTCCTACTTCACAAGGCTCCATTTTGATGAGGACAAACTGTCAGTCCACAAAAATTGATGAGAAAGGGCATAAAACTCCTTAATAAAGCATGCATGAGACACCTACATAAAAAAAATTTAAATAGGAAGGTCTTAAACAACTGACTTCAAAAGAGTGACCCAACTAGCCATCAAAAGCCATCGACAAGTCTAATGGCAAACCTTGCTATGAGGCTTATCCAAAACACCCTGCCAAAGACCTTAAGGGAGAGACCCCAAAAATATGGGGATCCCTAGATAAGATACCAAAAGAGAATAAATTTAAATTGGATAATTTGAGTAATCTTGCTCTAAATAAGATGAAGAGTATTAAAAAATAAAATAGAAGACTTACCCTCATTGATCTTTTAGCCAAAAGTAGCCAAGTAAATATCTAGAGTCTTCCTTAAATTCACTACCTCTTGAATCTTGGGCATACCCATAAAATCTATGTCATCCAAAAACTACAAGTGAGAATGAGGAGGCACCCTACCCTCCCAACTCTAACCCTGAATCAATCTTTGGTTAACTTGAGATTTGATAAGCCTTCCCTGCCCCTCAACCATAATAATAAATAGGTAAGGATAAAGGGGATCCCTTGGTATAGACCCATAAAAGCACCAAACAACTATGAAGGATCACCATTAATAATGACAAAAAAAGAAGAGCAAGTAACATAACTTATGACCCAATCAGTCCATACTCTGCCAAATCTGAAGGCTTGAAGAAATTTTTACAAGAAGGCCCATCTAACCCTATAATAATCCTTAGCCATATCAAGCTTGATGAATATGGTTTTCTCCTTTAAGTTTTCCATATAATGAATAGCCTCAGTAGCAATTACAATCCCATCTAGGATTTCCCTACCAGTAATAAAATTGCCTATTATTTAGAAATCAAAGAGTGAAGGCATGGCTTAAGATTTTCCATAATCAATTTGGTATTGATTTTATAAACCCTATTACAAATATCAATAGGTCTAAAGTGGTCCAAATAGTTAGCTCCTTCCCTCTAGGGAATAAGAGATAAAAAATTAAAATTCAAAGCTCATAACATTTGCTTATTGAAATGTGACTCCTGAACCACCTCAAGAAGGTCTAGTTTGATAATTCCCCAAAACTCCTAAAATAATTCAATAGGAAAGCCATTCGAGCCTATGGATTTACCTTTTTTCATTTATAACACAACTCTTCCAACATAGATAGATAAATAAGTGTGTAATATCTTCATTCATCTCATAAGAGACCAAGTTAGGAATGCAGTCTAAAATAAGGTTCTCCTCACCATCGGTTGGAATAGAGTCCTAAACAAAAATATCATAAAAGAAGTGATTAGCCTCCCTAGAAATCTCAACCCTAGAAACAAGTTTCACCCACTTTGGTGACTCTAGGGATGAAATAATGTTTCCAATCCTTCTAGCCATGATAGAATTATGGAAAAGGGAAGTATTGTGATCCCCTTCTTGGAGCCAATCCACATGAGACTTTTGATTCTATAAAATCTCCTCACGTAACTCCCATTCCTCAAGTTACTTGATAGAAACAACCTCCTTCCTAAGAAACTCATTTTTAAGACCATGATCATGGATTTGGTGGGTAATGGTATCCAAACCAGCTTGGACTAATAATTTTTTAAGGAAAATATTTCCAAAGTATTCATTATTCCACTTCTTGAGCCTAAAATTCACATACTATAGCCTCTTGGAAAAGGAATACATAGATCTACCATGATTTGGATTTACTTGTAGCCACCAACCACTCAATAGATCATAAAAGGAGCGGTCCCATAACCATATTAACTAGAATTTAAAGGATGGGTTCTTAGAAGATCTAAATGAAACAACCAAAATCTTAATTGGCCAATGATCCAACCCTTTCCAATCCAAAATCTCAAATCTAGTAGTCGACCTATCACTAACACAAAATTAGGATACAAGAAATCTATCAAGCCTCTTATAAATAGAATTATCACCACACCTCATGTTAGTCTAAGTGAAGGTCCCATTATTTGGCTTCACATAAACTAAATTTAAGAGCTCTATATTATCCCTTAGAAGGCAAACGAATGAATCAAGTATGGCATTCCCACCACTTTTTTCATCAAAATAAACAACCACATTAAAACCCCTATCTACAACCCATAAGAGCAAGGGAGTCAAAGACCAGATATATCTGACATGAGACCATAGCTAAACTTTACCAATAAAATCAAAAGGAGCATACACATTAGTGAAGAGATAGATTTTACCCAAATCTAGATGAAAAACAATCATAGACAAGGAAGAGCAGCATGAAAACCACCCAAGAGGAGAAATATTCATTGGATCCCATAAACAAGCCACACCCATTGAATTGCCATGATCTCTAACACACTAACACAAGCCATGAGACTAGATATAAGAAGCATAATTTAGCATACAGTCTACATATAACTTCATTTCCTAAAGAAAAACCATATCAAGACAATGAACACTAATCATCTCATGAATATCTTTTTGTTGAGGGATGCTATTCATACCCCTCAAATTCCATGAAATAACAATAATTTATAAGATTGGGAAAAGTAGGAGTTAATGGTCTTCACTAACCCTGATTCTACCAAATTCTCACCAGTTAATTTAACCTTTTATAGGTCATTATTTACCTTGCCTTGGAAGCCTTCTCTGAAGGTCCCTTTTTGAGATACTTTGAATACAAACTTGGAACCCGTGTGGTCCCACTATTCTTACTAGTATCCAAAGCCTCCCCTGGTAGAGAAGGACCTGGATCTACTAAGGTTGCCACCTCCTATAGGACCAAAATCCCACATGATTCATGTTCAACTAAAATATGCAATGGCCCATATCTAGCCATATGCTTAACCTATACTTCCCCCACTTGCAAGTTCAAAAGGTCATTCCATTTATCCTTTGAGAAGTCCACTTGTAATGATCCATCACCAATTGATATATCAACCAAACTACCTTCCTTTTGAGTTAAGTTTTCTAGAGCATCAAACTGATTAAAAACCCCATCACATTGCCTATCTTTTAGAGTTCTCTTTAGACCCTTTCCCTTATTATGAGGCTTGAACATGATGAATCCCTCCTTTTTTACCCCATCAATATCCATAGTAGCCTTATCCTTATCATTCTTAGGGTCTAAAATGGTAATTGATTTAGCCTCCCTAGTCACTTGATTAAACTAAGGACACTTCCTTTGCAAGTGTCCATACTCATGGCAAAAATGACATCCAAATGGAAGAGTTTCATAATCTAGCTATTGAATCCAATAATTAAATATAAGGCATAGTTCCAAAGAATTTGGTATAAGGTTATTTAGATCTATTTCAACATAAACATGAGTATAGGTAACTACCTTTTGATCCAAATTCTATTGAGTTAGGATGACTGGCTTACCAAGATGAAAATAAATCATATGCAAGATGTCACTCCTCCAAAAATCTAAGTGGAGTCGAGGAAGATGAACCTAGACTAGAACACATGTAGGGATCTCCTTAATCAAATTGAAACCCACATGATAGGGTTTCATGAATAGTCTAATCTGATTGAAAAAATAAGGCCCACCTTCAAACACTCTATTTCAATCTAACATGCATGTAAATATAATAATAAAATAATTGTTGGTTTCTAACTTTATCTCCATGTTACCCTCTATATTCCAAACCTTCTAGGCCCAAGATTCCAAAACTAGAAATGAGAGATGGATCCCCATGAATTTACAAATTAGAGCATGATTGGTCAGATAGGTAACATCTTCTTCAATAGACTCTGGCTGGATAACCAAAACCAAAAACTCATGGCTTCTCTCCAAGCATCCATTCACTTTTTTAATTCTCAAAAAACCTTTTTCCAAAGAGGAACCTTCACCAGTCCAAAGCATGTTTAAATTATTCATGGAATTTTCCTTCATGGAGGGATCAATAAGATCTATATCTCATAAAAATCCAAGTCACTAGATAGAGTCTCCAAAATAGAAAAAAGAATAAACTAGCTTCCACATGGCCATGTAGGCACTAGAAGAAATGGAAAACCATTAACCAATAGTGTAGTCCCAAGGATAAATCACACAACACCAATTATTTTCATGCCCTCACCCATACAAACACCATATAAACTAACCCTACAGACCCCCACAAACATTCACAATAGATAGAAGAAGATTGAGGCTTGGGTTTTCCCTAGCCTACATAGGAATATAATGCCATCATCCTGTCATTTTTCATTTCCTAACTCTATTCCATCTATATAAAAAAAATTTATTATAAGTTTTTAGTAGAATATTTTTTGAACTATTATTACAATTTAATATTATAAATTTTAAAATCAAATATAAAAAATACATGTAAATAGTTCTTATAAATTTTTATTTTAATATTTTATGTCAAAAATAAATGAGAACCATTGTAGGCATAGTGAAAACAAGTTCAATTGACATGTTTACACCATTCCTTTTAAAAATTTAACTTCTTAAATTATTATTTTTTAAAATCCCATAAATGTTCCTAGAGTGAGAGGTCACCCAATCTAAATGATAACCTGTACATGGATAGTGAAAAATCATATTCATCTTATTTTCATGAAATTTGAAATGGCTTTCAATCTATGTAGTATTTCATTGTTGTTATACCCATCACCTAACCTTGATATTCAAAATTAATCCTTCTTGATAAAGCTCTTATAGTGGGTGGTATCCCACTCTAAATGAGAACCATAATAGGGATTGTATAAAAAATGCTACTCATCCTATTTTCACTATATTTTAAAAAATTTACATGTTATACTATATTAGTTTGATTTTATATTTAGATTTTGTAATCAAATTGAATCAAACCAAGTTTAAATAGTCTATCACTTACATTTTCATAGATTATGAGGCCAACCATTGAAAATGGTAACCACTATAAATGATAACCATTGCATAAAGTAAAAATAAGCTTACTTATCCTATTTCCACTATGTCCATTTGAAGAAATATCTTAGAGTGGGTGGTCACTAAATCTAAATGGAAAGCATTGTAAGGATAGTAAAAAATATGATACTCATCATATATACACTATATTTGAAAATATTTACATGTCATGTTGAATTAATTTATTTTTATATCTAGGTTTCGTAATCAAAATGAATCCAACTAAGTGCAAAAAATGTGTCACTTAAATTTTCATAGAGTGGGAGGCCACCCACTATAAATGAGTACCATTACACATAATAAATATAAGCTTACTCATTTTATTTTCATTATGTCTCAAAATAATTACATATATTATTTATTATTATTTTTTATAAGACATAACACCTAACTATAAATATATTCAAACTGAATCCATCATGAGAAAATATTAGAGTGATAGGTCTCCCATTATAAATGTGAACCATTTTAGGTAGAATAAAACTATGGGTCACTATTATTTTTTCACTAATAATGCCTGAAATGGCTTACATGCATTATGTAAATTTTTTTTGGGTTAGATATAACACCTAAGATTTATATTCAAAATGAATCCATCCTGAGATATTTCTTAGAGTGGGTGGCCTCCCACTCTAAATACAAATAAGTGTCCTAGTTTTTTCATATCCATAATACTTTAATAATTGTTATATGCAAATGTTTTATTGAAGTTATTTGTTATCTTTTTTTAATTATCTTTTATTTTACTTAGACTATAATTCAATATTTATACATGTTTATTATAAGTTGATTGATTATATGTATTATTTAATTTTGATAATTAATAGTTGTATGAATATAAGAAATAATGGATCTGATTGGCCACACCTCATATAGAAAGAGTCCATTCATATATAGTTCCATTGACTATGAGAGAAGAAATAAATAATGATTTATATAGATCTTTTGTTTGGATAACTATCATAATGACTTGTTTTTATTTTATTTTATATTAGGGGCACATCAAGGTATTGGAACTTCATTAAGTATAAAATGTATTTATGGAAATATCATTTCTATTCAAGTGGAATATGTCAAATAATTTAAATGTAGATAGAGGTGGCATTGTATATAAAAAGTGACGTGGATTGTTTTACAAATCACCAAAAGGATTCTTGAAATTCATATGGTTTGAAAATAGAAATTTATCTAGATTCTATCAAGTTTGGCACATAAAATAGTCAAAATATTTACAAAGGGATTGAAACTTTAATCAAATAAAATTATCAGTATGGATTTACCTCATTTATTGCTCACTTCATAAATATGGACAAATAACTTAGAAAAAAACATTTCATTTGATTTTTATTTTACTTTTATGAGGACAAACTAGAAAAAGATACTTCAATATCATAGTTATATTAATTAAAACACTCAAAATGAGAAAGGATTCATTTTTAAAAAGGTAGAAAAAGAGTTTGAAAAATTTGATTATTCAACAAATTAGGAGATTCAATTTTTTTTCAATAAAAAATATTTCAAGATTAGAATTGAGTGTTTCAGCAAGCACTTTCTAAATACTAATATTGATATCTTGATAAAGCTAGTGTTGATAAACTAGGTAGCTAAATGTTATCTAACCTAGTGCCTCTTAAAAGGGATGTAATATTGTTACATTTCATGAAAAAAACTTTCAAAATAATAAATTTATAGTTAAATAAAGATTTATATGACCTAGATAATCATTAATATATTATATATAGGCAACACACCATCATAACATATAATATTATATTGACAACCCATAGTTTTATAGATGTGCATGATAGAATCACACATATATTTACTCATATTATAGCATCCAAGGCCACAAAATAGTATACAATCAACATTTTTAAATAAAAATAAATGGAAAATAAGGTATGGGTTCACACATAATTTATTAACCAACTATAAAAAACAAGGTCAACCTGGATCATAAAGAGAAGTCCATAATGACCAAGTATTAGCCATGAAAAGGAAATAAATTGGAAGGTATCTAAAATTTATTATTGATTTTAAATAGAATTATTAAATGTATTTAAGATACATTTATAACCCTATATTATAATGTTGTGATTCATAACTTTGAACTTAAATCTTGAATATTTTTGAAAAAACTAAAACTAGATAGCTTTAGTGATAAGTTATTGTTTCTCCTCTTGCCTTAAAATATATGGGATTTTTTTAATTTGATAGGGTAAAAATACTTTTGAAAATGGATCTATGAATCAAATAAGTGAGGGTTTTAATAACTAGACCCACATCAAGGCACAATAAAGAGTGTAATGGATCCCCCTAACTACCAAGTATAGTAGAGAGGGTTTGAAGGCTCCCCCAACCTTTAACAAGTGTAGTAAAGGTACCCATGACCTTGGAGAGACTAGAGAACATGAGGGTTTTAAGGTTTCCCAAAACCAAGGAATTTAAGGATCCCATAACTTTTAAGTATAATAAAGAGGGTTTGAAGGCTCCCCAAACCTTTAACAAGTGAAGTAAAGGTCTCATGACCATGGTGAGACTAGAGACCATGAGGGTTTTGAGGATTCCCACAACTAGAAGTTTTAAGGTCTCATAACCTACAGTACATAAATAAGTTGATAAATAGTGAATATCAAAGGGATAACTCCCTTCATCATGTTTTTTTAGGGAACTAAACACTAGAAGATCTATCAAACAAGGAGGTCTTCTGCTATCAGGGTCTTTCACACAATCTCCATACAATAGTTTTATAACGAGTGGGTTTATCTTCCCTCTAAGATTCAAAACATGATAAATCACAATAAGAATCAAACTATAGAACATAAGTTCAACTAGAAAAGGAGGTCTTCCACCTCTTAGGAAATTAGCATAGCTAAATCACAATAAGTAGACTGATCTTCCCATTAAGATCCACAATCTTTCTAAAGTAAATCAAGGGTTTTCAAGGCTCTCATAACCATTGAACATGAAACATGAGGATTTTAAGGTACCCAAAACCAGGGGTTTAAAGGATCTCATAACCTTGAGAAAATAAAGGTGCTTCAAAATAGTGAATATGAAAGGCCAACACCCTTCACCATATCATTCCTAAGGATACTACCAGCTATAATACCTTCCAAAAATGAAGGTATTCTACCAAATGAGTCTTTTACCCAACCATGGTATATCCAAATCATAATGAGTGGGATTTTCCTCCCACTAAAAAACACAAATTTAATAGAGCATAACAAAACCCCACAAAGGCTTTGTCTATAACTAGTATAATTTTATGAGATCCCATAGCTAGATGAAACCAAGTGTGGACTCCTCTAACATCCACTCTTAAATAGAAAAATGAGGTCATAAAAATGTAGGGTCATCCTTGATCCTAAAAAAGGCCTTCCATTGAGTTTAAATCTTTGAAACAAACCAATTTTACCACACCCAAATAAAATAAATGGAATTTTCCATTTTATAAGAAAATAAAAGGGGTTAAAACATGGCTTCCTCTAATATCCATTCCACTTAAAAAACAATGGGAGTGGGTTCCTCTAATACCCATCTTTACCCAAAATAGAAATATGGGGTAGGATCCTCCATCATCCACCTCATCAAAGGGTCATGAATAGACAAACATGTCAAAAAAGACTAAAAAACTAGTGAAAAAATAATGGCCTCCCGTATTTTGATTCAATCCATGCCCAATAAGAAAACCACACTAAACACTACTGAGAAGTATGATGTTAATGACACACCATTAGTGGGACACCAAGGCCATAATAGGGAGCTAAACCTTACCAATTTTAGAATACCAAGTGCATCGAAAGACACCAATTATTCTCCAAATTACTTACTTTGTGGCATGAAGGGTATAGGTCTTCTAATTCAAATAATTTGGCCATAAATCCTTGACAAGTTCACTATTATGCTCACTAGGCTATCAAACATTACTAGCTAACACTAGGCATGTAGTTTTCTAAGGGTGAGTTGAAGGGGATTCAATAGTAAGACCCAAGCCCAAATCATTCCCTTTGACCTCAGGATAGAAGTATCCAAGATTATTCCATTCCACATCATTGTCTTCAAACTCTACCTAGATCTACTCCATGGATGTCAGATCTGGCAACCAGTAAATATTTCCACCTTACATCCCCATCCCCTAACACCCATGCTTATGGTCATCATCATCCTCTCTTTCTCCACCTCTACCCTCCTTTCTTGAGCCTTCCCACCCATATCTTAGTTTTGAATTTCCTCCCATTATGAGCGTCATGAGTAAATTTCCACACATATTATTTAAAAGGGTTTGGGGTAAACTAGGGGGAATCAAACTGATGATGCTTATAATATATGGGGAAAATGAGTGTTGTGTTTTTAACTCTATAAAAATTTTGGGGTTGTATGTTATCCAAAAAATGATTCTAATTCATAATTCAAGCCAAATTTACTTGAGGATCTAAAAAAATATTTGTAAAGGAATAAGGGTTATGTCTACATAATAGTGATCCCTATTTGGAGATAAAATTATAAAAAATGAATTTTATGTAAGAAAATACATTGGACCTAGTGTCAAATCATAAGCATTAAGTGCTTATTTAAAACTAAATAAATAATATATAACTTCATTAAATTCTATGGAAAAGTTTGATAGTCATGAAAGCCACTTTTGTCATCTTTTTTAGGAAAAATGTTTGCAAATTGGAAAGGAAAAATAAAGATAAATACTATTGTGGTAGGCAATGTGAGTCATAAAAAATAATACGAATAAAAAATAGGGTCAAATCATGATTAAAAAAACTTATATAAATGTATATATATCATATTTCACTAGTAGCACACATGTTAGGGGAAAAGATACATATGGGTTAACATGTCATAGTTATTTTCCATTTCAATTGAGCATAATTTTGACATGATTAAAATAGCATATACCTAGTCCATAAGTTTTTATTTCCAATTTATGTAATGTTGTAATGAAATTATATAAATGATATTGTAGATCTTCTCTCTTGTGTTGGTTCTAGTGAAATGGTTTGTGTTTGCATCTTTCTTATCCTGGTGGTTGAAGGACATTATTTCATAACTATAAATTTCCAATTTATGTAATGTTTTAATGAAATTATATAAATGATATTGTAGATCTTCTCTCTTGTGTTGGTTTTAGTGAAATGGTTTGTGTTTGTATCTTTCTTATCTTGGTGGTTGAAGGAAATTATTTCATAAATGTAATTGTATCTATAGTGAAAGAGTTAAAAAATTAATGAAATCATTTCTCAAGGATGTTAAATAATCATAAATAATTAAGGTGGGTTAAAGGGATTTTTAGTGATTTATGGCACATATGACATTAAAACTATAATCAACATTATTGATGAATATGTAGCCAAATAAATTGAGTGATCACATACATATCCATTAGATATTGAGCACCCAATAGATATTGCATTGCTTCTATCAAAGAATACCTTTAATTTTGAGATAATAATGAATTTTTTGAAGCACATGATTAACAAATATACTACAAACTCATCCCCTATTTTGATTCTTTATGATGATAAAATTCAATTATAATAAATGAGAAATTAAAAAATATATTTAGCTATAGGTGCAATTAAAAATATAAATTAGGGATTTGTGTTATTAAATTAGTACAAATATCTGGTAGAAAATTTAGGCGAGTTTCCAAATTAAAAATTTATTACTCTTAAAAATAGTATCAAATATTTATATTATTAATAAAGTGTTTATGTTGTATGATTATTTGTTAAAAATGATTTATAAATTGTAATCAATTATGTGCATAAATGAATACATAGACCTAAAAATGACTTCAAACCTAGAAGAAAAAATATCTCTGTCGAATAACATAATGACATGATTAAATCATTAGATGATCATAAGATTTTATTAAATTCATGGTGATTGACATAATAGGTACACCAAATCAAACACCATCCATTTCCACTTTTGTCTCCCAATTAGGGATTAAAAACTAATCACCATTTGACAACTATTTTTTACTTTCTTATCCTAGTTAGTTTCATTTATATAGTTGTGGTTGTAAATCTATTCATATGAATTATAACTAGACCCTTAAATATAATTTATTTTTTACTTTACATTTTCAATTATTTTCAAATTACAATATCATTATTTTCTACAGTGACTCCCAAAAAACACTTTAAAAAAAATTAGATGGATTGCTAATATATAAATGTAGTTCAAAAAATAAATAAACCTTCCAAATAAACAATGAACACTTTCAACAAAGAGGAATGGCTACCCAGTTTATAATGGTTTCATATGTGCAACAATTTACATTTTGGAATCTATTTTATTAAAACAAAAACATAAAAAATGTAGAAACATTACCACTTTTACTTGATTAATTAAAACTATGATACACTAAAGTTATTTTCAATAATTTTTATTACCAAATTATAAAATATTTTGTGTAGAAACTTAAATTTAACCATTTAGTGTTGAACTTATCTTTGACACAATAACTCACAACCTTACCTAATCCAAATTCAAATTAACATTTTTTCCCTCTGCTTTCAAATAATTTATTAATTCTTCATTAGTTAATTAAATCATTCACACATATTTCCTTAAATACTAATTAAAAATGTATATTTTACAACTCACCCAAACATCCTCTACATTTATCTCAACTGTGTGTTAACTCATCCAACCAATACCTCAACTTCCTCAACCACATTATAAGTCATCTTAGAACAATTCAACCTTCTGGATGACTTGACCAACTAACTTAACCCATTATTGGTGAGTCACTCAATAACCTCCCATTTCTCCTCAACACATGAAATTAGTCATCATCCTTACGAGTGAGGATTCAAATCCATCCATTAAATATTTAGATAATTTAAAAAGTTAGAATATTCCTCAACCATTCATCTCATCTCTCATAAGCCTATAAATTGATGTGTAATACATCACTTTCAATAGTACATAATCAATATGATAAAGTGATATTAAATTGTTATTTGTGAATCAAATTCAATAGAAGCCATCAAAGTCTTTTTAAACTCCAAAACACTATCCAATTCTCCTTTATTTGGAAAAAGTGTTTGGCACCCACATTTAAAAATCAAGAGCAAATATTGATTTGATCACAATGGTGAAGGTGACAAATACTTCATAGTTTTAAGTATTGTTTTATTTATTTATTTAACTTGATATTTTGTCTTAAAGTTTAGGTTTTAGTTTAGATTATATTTTATTTTTTGATTTCCTAGTTGGATCACACTCTAAATCTAATGCTTACATTATGTCACACCTATTGGAACCTTCCCTCATCTTAAAAATCATAAAAATTATAGGTAAATTTAGAATCATAGTTAAATTATTTTGATTTTATTTATTTGTGCACATGTAGTTAATCTTGAATTTGGAAGTGTGTTTTTATAGTTGTATGTAAATTGTGTGTGTGTTTGATCTTTTTATGAATATGCTTGTGTAATAACAAATCCATAGAAAAATTTAGGAAAATCATTGAATAAAATATCAAAATTGCTCTTATGTTTATTTTCTATATTTTTGTAGTTTTCTATTTTATAATAGTCTTTAGTTTATAGTTTATTCCATTCTCTACTTTAAGTTTTTAGTTGAACTATTTTTATGCATAGTAGTGAAATCGTAGTTGATTCAGTGAATTCATTAAAGGTATCAAAAAATTAATTTATAGGCCTTATTTTTAGAATAGTGAAATCATAGGTATCTTGAAAAAATCTTGAGAATAAACAAAAAATTTGGAGCACATTATGGTCAATTTGTATCATAATATGGTAAATTCATTTTACATTTGTAGTGGTCATCTTTTAGAGTCCATATCATTTAATGTGAGACTAAATTTGAGGTATAGTTTGTGCTAAAAAAGGTATCAAATAGGAAAATTCAACCATGTAAAAATATTAAACTTTAGATCATTTCTAGAGAATAGTGAAATCATTATATTAAATAGATAAATCATCGAATAAAGTAACAAAATTATTTCAAGAAATAGTGAAATCATGCATAACTTTGGTGAAATCATCACAATAAGTAGCGAAATAATTATGTAAGATTCTATTTTTTATTATATATATATTTTATAGGTTTTGTAACTAATAATGAATTCACTAATTTTTTTATACTATATAACATTGAAATCATTCCATAACATTTTTAAAAATTGTCATTTTTCATCTTTTGACATTTTTAGCTACCTTTTATAGGTTTGCTTGATATTTTAGCCATAAAAATACTTTTAATAGTTTTATTATAGGAATTAGTCTAGTACAAACAAAATAAAGCTAGAAAAATCAAAATTTGTTTTTGTTTTTAGTTTTATTACTTCATATTTCATTTTTAGGCTAACTATTTCCACTTATTTCAAGTTTTATATCATTTTCCACTTTAGCATTATTATTTTTAGTAGTAAATTAGATAATTTTTTAATTTATGGAGTTAATAAAATTTAATTTCTAAGAATTTATTTGTGTGGCTCTTATTGTGTATGTAATTTTTCATGGCATTACGTTGGTGACAATACTCAAGAATCAAAAATAACATTTGTAAACTTTTGTTACCCAAGACCCACTTGGTGTATGCTCTTATCTTGGAATCACATTTGTGATGACACCTAATAATAATATATTAGTGTAATTATTATTTTCTTCTATTTTATATGGGCTATATCAACCATGGATTTCACCACCACATGGTAGGATATACCTTGTATATCAGTGGGGTATACGAATCAAGTGTCAACTATTTCAAAGGCATAAGAAGTGTTTTTTTTTAATAACATCATGATTTGATGGGATTTCATTATCCAATACCTATATTTTCAATAGTTTCCTAAAAGTTTTATTTTTGTTACACTAACCTACAAAATTTTACATGTAGGTTGGGTATAGTGGGATTAGACCTATTTGTGTACATCTATTAAATCAAAATTTTTCATATTCTTAGGATTAACATACTAAAATTTATTTAGAGGACTCCCCTTAGATTATATTTTAAAAAAATTAATCTTAGGTGGGACTTTTTTCATTCAAATTTGGTGCATCAGTTAGTGGTTATCACTGAAAAGTTATTTTCCACGTACCCTTGAAAGTAGGTCTAGTGGGCTATGGGAATGGCACTTCCTCCATATTCATTTATAAAACATATTGGGCCATAATTATTCAACATATAAATCCTAACATTTATTCAAATCCTTTATCTTAGTTGTATCCTTTTTGTTAAATACATGCATGTTTAAAATAGTACTTGTTTATTTGCTTCCTTATGAAAATCATGTGCTAAAATCATTTGATTAGAATAAAAAGTATTTTTAGTATTGAAAACAATAAATAAAGTCATAATATATATAATAAAAGTCACAAATTTTAGTCCTAAATTCAAAACTCAAAGTACCTTATTATCAATCAGTTTTCTTTTAGTCATTTTGGTCATTCACTTTCTTAGAGTCAAATATATATATATATATATATAATTTTTTTAGTCAAATTAATTTTGAGCCATGTCTCCAATAACAAAATAAATGTCCTTATTAAAAAACCCCAAGTTAATATAATATCCTTTTGTTAATGACCCTTTTCACTCTGGAAATTAATAACATCATGTTGATATTAATGATAATGTTAGACCTTCTCAAGAAGAGCATAAACATAGATAATTTTTTTATAAAATTATATCATCTCGAGTCATAAAATACATCATAAAGAATAGATCTTTGGATCTAGACACTAAATTTATGTCTAATTTTGAAGCCAAAATTTTGAATTATTTACTTTCTATGAAATAATCCACCCCCCCCCCCCCCCCCACCAATCCAAGACCAAGGGACCTCTATTGACTCCTTAGGAAATAACAAACCCATTAGTATATATATCTAAACCATTCCATATCAACCTAACACTAGTAACCTTATTATAAATAATTAACCATGTCTCCCATAGAATATTTATATCCTTGATACCAACATCACTCCTTACACTAAAAAATGGAATCTCATTCTAGCACCACTACCATCCAACATTACTCAATCCCAAAAGCCACAACTAATAAAAAGCATCCAAAATACCAATAACATTACCATTCCTAGTGGTAAGCCTAGTTAAAATATTTTAAAATGCAAATAAATTCCTTTTGGAGAACCATATGACATTGTATTATGAAACTTGGTCTCTGAACACATAATCATGTTCCCTAAAACCAAATACTTTGTTGAACATGTTCCAAAACACAAGTGGTATAGATATAATGAATATTATGAATACCACATAATCCAATATCATTCCACCAATTATTATATGATACTCAATTACTATATATAATATTTGATTGACAAAGGGTAAATTAACATATATCTAACTGTATCCATGTACAAAAATAATATCTTGGGGGTATGGAAAAATTTATTTCCTAATCGTGATAAAAATACTCCACTTCTAGGTCATGGTCATCAACTTACATCCATTTCTCATTAATCTATATTTTAAACATCCATTTTCAATCAATCCATAGTCTATCAACCCATATTTTACAACCATGGTCTACCATCCATTTTTTATGAACCAATCTTTGATGAGCCTATCTTTTCCCATCAGCCTATATTCAACAAAAAAAACCTATCTTCAACCAACAACCTATCTTCAAAATAGAGACTATATTTAACCAAGAGCTCATTTCTGATAAGGATCCCATATTTTATCAATCCTTCTATACCTAGATAAACCTATCACCCATTGGCTAATCATCCAACTTATTATCATAGGATAAATCCCTTATCCCCCCACAATATACACCCTATGTGATAGAGGTACTTATAGACAACAAAATCCATGAAAAAATAATTTTATAAACCATCCATTTTAAAGTAAAAAATGGACCTAAATATATCTAACAAAAATCATTTGAAAATTGGTGTAAAGATGTTAGTAATAATTTTACATTTTATAAGGAAACTTAATCTATAATTAGAACATGATCTATTCATAGTCCTTAAAAGGACCATTCTGACATCACTCCTTTCAATGATCCACCAATACTTCCTCCAATAATATAATTTAATATATAAAAACCATTCATCAGGACCAATAAGCTTACTTACAATTATTTTCCTCCCATGATGATTAAATAATCACTAAATTCCTAGCTAGCCTATAATAAAAAAAGCATAAAGAAAAAATTGCATATTTTTAGGAATAGGTGTTCTTCAATCAAGATGAATCTTACAATACAAATTTGAAATAATTTTCCCATAGTGAAAACCTATTTAATTCACTATCATATGATCAAAATAAAATTTATAATCTCAATCAAAATCTAAATCTAAAAACTAAAAAATACAAGTCCCTTAGTGAAAACCTCTTTGAAGCACTATTGGGAAATCCAAATCCAAATCACAATCAAAAAATAAAGAAGATCCTCTTGGTGACAAAACTTATAAGAACTAATGTATGATAAAATTGGTCTACACCCACATCAGTGTAATTTCATGGTGGATCCCCATCATATATTGAATACACCATTGAAATAACATTGAATTCCCAAATTATCCCACATGTGGATACTCATGGTTTTACTGAATATAAGATCATTTATCCCAATCACCCTTCACATAATGAAACCTATAAATATCCCCATTATCATTCCATCTCACCAAATCCTTCACATAATCAATACACATCCTTCATCCAACACACCTTTTGATTCACCATGTTTGGGAACACCCTCTATATAGGGGTTATGATGATATCATGGTAAATTTGGAAGAAACCAATTTATAAATAAATGAATTTAATGAAGACATCTATGGAGTGCATACTTACAAGATCAATATGGGTAAAAATCATGCATCTCACACACTTACATAATTGAAATCCATTCTTATTTACCCATCATACATGTATCAAATTCCATCTTTATCCATTTAAACCCAATCCTTTCTAGATCTATCCTTGTTCATTTAAACACCATACCTTTCCAAACCCATTCTTACCCATTTAAACAAAAACCCATTGTAAACCATCATTATTAATTCAATCTATGTCATCATAATACCATCATTTTCTCACATTTGACCTTGTTAAGTAAGTGGAAACATCTAGAAACATGTTCTTATAAACATCTAGGTGTATCCTTGCAATGTTACTTTTATACTAGACACTTGTTTCTTGTTTCTTAGGTCATGTGTTCTTTGGAGTTATTTTATTAATTCCCATCTGTTCCTATTCATCTATACTCCATCTATAATGCATCTATCCCACCCAATGCCACTCCCTTACCTAGTCTAAAACAAGTTTTTCCCTTACTAATGGCCCTTATATATACATCTAGAAATCTAACAAAATCTAAAAACATTAAAAAATATCCAAAATTACAAAAAACATGAAAAAAAAAAAAAAACTCCCCTATCCTTAGCTATGTACCCTAGATCTCAAATGTTGAAGGATTCTACTCTAACCAAGGAAATCCAAAAAATCATTTGCTTACTTGTTTGTATAGACAATTTATTAATTTTTTATTATTTAATCTATTGTACATCTTGTGTATTTATTTAATTTATTATATAATTTATTATTCACTTCCTTTTTTATTTTACCTAAAAATAACTCTCTTTATCTTGTCTTTATTATTAATTATTGTGTCTATATCAGTCTACACATTATAAACAGTGTTATTATGATATTCAATATCATGATACACTAAATATTAAACTTGTGAATATATTATTCCTTACATGTATGACATAATATATGTAATGGTTTTTACATACCATCGATGCATAATATAAAACTAAATTTTGATCAACACTTAATTGGTTATCAATGTTAAAAATCATGTGTCAACTCTAAACAAAGAAAATACAATGAATTTATCCAAACCATAACCTTTTTTATTACACACACACACACACACACACATATGTATGTATATATATATATGTGTGTGTGTATATATATATATATATATATATATATATATATATATATATATATATATATATACACATACATATATATATATATATATACATACATATATATATATATGTATGTAATATATATATATATATATATATATATATATATATATATATATATATATATATATATATATATATATATATATATATACACACATATGTACAATTTTTTCATGCTAAATATACATGTGACTAGATAAAATGGTTTTCAATTTTTTGTTAACTTTAATGTACTAAGTTTTTTATTAGTAATTAAGATTCAAAGATCAGACTTTCATTCCTAATTAATCTCAAAATATTTTCAAGATTCAAATTTGAGTTGTACAGATCAAAATAGTAGAAGTAAAGCCTCCCAAGCTATCCCATATCCTCTACATTAGATTTTCTCATTCAAAATTCCTTCTAATAGTCTGTCTAAGTCAAATAGTGAGATAGTACAGATCTTTACAGCCTTGCAAGGCCAAGGGAATTTGCAGACAAGTTTCAGAATTTGCCTAGATCAGCCATGACATCCTTTGCTAAAGAATGGCATTGAAAATATAAAAATGTTTAATTTTTTCATTTCCCTAAGTTTTTCATAAAGTCACTTCAAAATTTTAGGGTTTGGAGGACCCCACAAAGTTTTGAAAAGATTGGATTTTTTACTTGAAAATTTAATTTCATGAGAGAATTAGATTATTTACGTCGAAGTAATTTTTTTTTAACAGAGCAAAATTCAAGTTTATATATAAATTCCTTTCTTTATAAACTTGTAAATGCTCATGGAGCACTTGGAAAGCCTCATTTTATGAAGTGGTTTGAAAAGGGGAGGTCAAGAGTTCAAATATTTATTTTTGAAAGAATATATTTTTGGAGAATATTTTGAAGGAATATTATATTTTGAGAATATTTTTTGATTCATATGGATACATAAGGGTGTAAATCATCATTCTTGCAAACACTTGTTGTACATCTTATCGTATGTGAAGGTGGTCATGTGACCAGGGGATATTCATGATTTTTGACATTCTAGATACATTAAAATGATCATATTTATGTTTTTTAGCTTCCTTATATTATTTTTGAGAAAAAATGTATTACACATGATGTATCAAGGTGTATTTTTGATTGAAATTGACACCTTCACAATGTAAGTTTTTTTAATGCTTCATTATGCTTATATTTTTGGAAAACTTATATTCCATCACAATTCCTAGGATCATTTGTAAAATGGAAGCTATTTTGAAGGTAAAGGTAAAACCTTGATAGGATTCCTTATTTTTTGCATCATGGTTAAAATTTTGAGCCTCATTTTTGACATGAGATGACTAACTCCTAAGAGTTGTAAAGAATGGTCAATGAATATGGAAAACATATTAATCCTTAATAGCTTGTGGGAAGTTCTTGAAAAATAACCAACATTGCCCACTAAATCCATAAAACTTATAGAATTTCACAAACAAGATAGACGAGCTCTTGCATTACTAAAATCCACTTACAGTGCAAAAGTCATAATTCACATCAAAGCTATCAAATATGAAGCATGGAAAGCATGGAAATATATAAAAGACTTTTATGATAAATAAACTACTTGAAATTAAATTGATATCCTTATGCAGTTGCTTAAGACTAAACTCATTACTAATGAAGATTTTTTAGAGTGTGTCACACATTAAGAATTTGAAACAAGAATATGGCACCACTGGCAGAAAAATTAATAATGAAATGTTCATTTATATTGTTTTTAATGGACTTATCCCAAGCTACAAGAACTTTATAGAGATGTTATAGCTTAGTGATAAGCTTCACAAATCTACTTTTGATTCTATTTGTGAGTTTCTTACTCAACATGAGTGATAATTTGGAAAGAAGAAAGAATAACCTATTAAGGAGGCACATTATTCCAAAATAAGCAATCCATTATATAAACCTAATAGAAGACATAATGATAAATAGAGACACTCTCATATACACACTTCCAAGCATAAGAATCATTCTAGTTCTTTGAGATGGCAACCTCATTCTAGACATAAGGAACATTCAGGCTCTCCTAAGCATATACATCATTCTCATTCTCCATAGCATGAGCATCACCACAAAAATTCACATGGACACAAGCACAAGCATAAATTTCTTATTCATGTGGCTAGTATTCCTCTCATTCTATTATATGTGAAACCATATGCTAAAATTATGGTGGAATATGACATCTCTCTAATGAATGTCCCTCCCGATGGAGGTCTTCTTGACATCGACAGAAGGTAGAAGAAAACATTATTCTTCACTCCAGTCACTCTATTCTTTCTTATAGTTATTCTTCTAGCTATTATACTACATCTTCTTATGATGGATGGGATGTCTATGAAGTTTCTTGCTTCATAGTTGATGACTATATTTTCTAACATAGTGACACACCCATCTTGTGCAAGTTGATAGGCTCAAGATTGGGATTTGATGTAGTAGCATTTTTTGGCTTGTGTACTTTGATTTCATAGATGTAGTGTTGATATGATATTTGATGTGGATAATTTTAGTGTTTTTTACTTGGTTTATTTACTACACATCTTCTCACCTCTTGCTTGATAGGGGAGAAGATATTACATATTGGTTTTTTGATCAGTCATCGATGATTTTTAGTATGAGTCAAAATTGTGTTTCTAGAATTGTTAGTGATGATAAAATGCCAATGGGAGATGTTGGTGATTGTTGGGCATTAGTTTGAGATGTGCCATACATAGTACAAAGGGTAGGAACTTATTAAATGTATTCTATGTAAGGGTCAATGTAGTTAGATAGTGTGTGATCATGTTCTACTACAATACAAAGATGACTAGGGAGTGGATCAATCCAGAATGCACATTATACTAGTTGTAATTATGACGAAGTCTACTTAGATGAATCACAGCTCATTGATCCAGTCTTTCTATACCCCTTTGGATCAAGGGGAGTTTTTTGGGACCATTTATTGATCTAAAGTATTTAATTTTTTATGTTTATGTTTTTTGTTTTTATTTATGGGTTGGTTTCACCCATTAGTGGTTGTTTTTGTAACCACCTTCTTCCTTCTATAATCTTTATAAGCTTACCATTGTACAATTTTTTTTTGATAAATAATGCAATACAATTTTGGTGTGTAAAAAAAAGCTTTTTCCATGATTTAATTTTCATTATTACCTCCCATTCATAGATCCTTCAAATAAAATGTGTTTAGAGTGCCAATGATCCAAAGATTTCACATTCTAGAGTCATGAAAATAATATGGTTCATGTAATAATGGTCTAGGGTAGGTTAAAATAAATATGGTCCATGAGAGGATGGTCCAAGATATACTGGTAGGATAAAATAATCCATCACAAGTTTCCCCCAATTAAGGGGTCTTGTAGACAATGGTTTAAAATTGTCAAGTTGAGAACCTCTTCAGGTACATAATGTTCATGGGCTTTGAAAGATATTCACCATTCAAAGTAGCTAGTATATATGCCCCTAATCCATAGTTTACCATGATAACATATGGTCCAAACCAATTATGTTAGAACTTACCTTTTTTATTGTGGTTAACACTTGTGTTATTTATTTCCCTTCCAAGACCAAATCACCAATATCAAACTCCTAAGAGAGAATGTGATTATTGTAGCTTATATACAATATATTATGATAGGCTTTCATGTTTTCTAGGGAAGCCAAACACTTACCATCAAGAAGTTCTAGTTCTTACAACCTTAAGACTCTATATTATTCATCATATTTAATATGCTCCAAAGAAACTCACAATGATGTTAGCTTGATCTCGATCAGGATAATACATTCTAGGCCACAAAAAAGGGAGTGTGGAGTGGCTCTTATGGGTGTTTGATGACTAGTTTAATAGGCCCAAAGGTTAAGAAAGATTTTCAAGTGCTAATTATGACTAGCATCATTGAAAATCTTTTTTAAAATGCCTATAGTGGTCTTATTTGATGCCTCAAATTGTTCATTGCATTTCAAGTTATATGGTGTGGATTTATTATGCTTGATTTTGAATTTGGAAAAAAGGTATTTAACATCTTTGTTTACAAAGGATCCACCATTATTAGATATAATGTGATGTAGAATGCCATATTGACAGATTATATGGTAATGAATGATTTTATCTATCTACTTCTTGATAGCATAAGTGAGAGGAATGGACTCAATCCACTTAGTAACGTACTCGACATAATTTAAAATGTGTTTATGGCTATTTGAATATGTTGGGTTTATTTTCCTGATGAGATCGAGGCCTGAAGTTGAAAAAGGCCTAGGTGTTGTGATTAGATGTAGTGATAAGGAAGGTGCTTGTATCAGATTTCCAATCATTTATCTCCATTTTTTTTCCAATAATAACCTATTCTAAGGAGATTTTTAGCTAAGACTACACCATTGGTGTGGGCCCCACACATTCCTTCATGAGTCTCCTTTAGTGTTATCTTGGATTATTCCAAAGATAAACAATGAAGTAGCATTTCATCATATCCTTTATGATAAAAACATGTTTCCAAAGAGGCTATAATGGGCTAGATGGTGAAGGAATAGTTTCTATCAATTATTGGATAATTTAGATGGAAAAACATGATCATGGAATTAATTATAATAGTCTTGATACCAAGGTAGTATAGGTGGGGGATCATGACAAACAATGGTGTATACCCTTTTTGAATCTAGAATAATATGTACATGTTATAAAATATTCTCAATCAGAAATTGATACTCCTTAGCACCACCATCAATATATATCATAAACCCAATTATTGCCATTGCATCAGTAGATCTATTTCTATCTCTTTGAACTTATTCAAACTATAGAGATTTAAAATGAACTTTGAGATTATCAAAAATTTACTTTTAGGATATAAGCTTGTCATCTCTAGTTTGATACTAATTAGTGGTTTGATTGATGATTAATTGGGAATCACCATAGACTATTAAGTGTTAAATATCCCACTGAATGACAAGATGAAGCCTTGTAATAAGTGCCTCATATTTAGACATATTATTTTTATAATGAAAATTAATGTGTAACACTTTGGGAATAAAATTCCATTATGTTGTAATCAATAATATTTTGTATCTAGATCCTTGAGAAGTGAAATAACCATCAAAATAGAGTTTTCATTATTCATGTTTATATTGCACTTCTTCCACTACCATGATACAATTGTCTAGAAAGTTGAATCTGAGTGGTTGACTATCTATAATATGGACCTCTACAAGTTGATTACCAATAACCTACCCCTTAATAGCTTTTTGATTCTGATACTTAACATCAAACTTACTTAAGATCATGACCCATTTATCCATGAATCTTGTTATAGCTACTTTGGATAATAAAAAATTGAGAGGATCCACCTTAGTGATGATAATTATTTTATTATTTAGTATATAATGTTGCAAATTTTTGGAAGAAAGCACCATAGATAAACATGCCTTCTTAATATGTGTATAATTGTGTACATAAGCACTAGTGTGTGGTTTAAATAATAGATTACATGTTCTTTACCTTGATCATCATGTTGGGCTAAAAATGCCCCTAGTGGATGCTCAGTTGCTGATATGTAAAGAAGTAGTGGTTGTCTAGGTGTTGATGGTCTCAAAACTAGTGGGTTGGCCAAATATGTTTTCAGATTAAAAAATTCTAATTGATATTCTTCATCCCATTGAAATGATACCCCTTTCTTCAAGAGATGTGTAAATGGGTGACACTTATCTACCATTTGATAAATGAACCTACATATAGATTGAATCTTTCATTATAGGTTCTAGAGTTATTTAAGATATGAAGGTGGAGGTATTTCAATAATAGCCTAAACCTTAGTAGGGTCTACATTGATCCCTTTTTGAGATACAATGAAACCTAGAAATTTCCCTAAAGTGACTCCAAAGACACACTTCTTAGGATTTAGGCAAACTTTATATTCACCAAGCCTCTCAAATATTATTTGTAGAACATCAGGATGTCCAACACATGTTTTTGATTTTGATAATATGTCATCAATATGGTCCTAAATAATATGGTACATCATGTCATGAAAGATGATAGCCATGGAACATTGATATGTGGATCTAGTGTTATTCAAGCCAAATGGCATGACTTGGTAACAAAAATTTCCCCATAGAGTGGTGAATGTAATATTGTGTTGATCTTTATGGGCTATCTTCATCTGATTACATCCAAAAATTCCATCCATGAGGGACAACATCTCATACCCAATAGTTAAAGCAATAATCATGTCAATGTTGGGTAAAGGAAAATCATCATTTGGGAATGCTTTATTGATGTCTCTAAAATATGTATAGAAATGTATACCTTGTGGCTTATTGTTAACCAATAATATGTTTGATATCTATTCATAATAGTCTAATGGTATAATGAATCCCGATCCTAATAACTTCTCCAATCTGGATTTTATTAATAGGGATAAGTGTGGATCCATATTTCTCATTTTATGTTTAACTAGTCTAGCATCTAGATAAATAAAATGTCTATGCACTACCAAGTGTGGGTCTAAGCCTAGCATGACTGAATATGCCCATGTAAAAATATAATGAAATCCATTAAAATAAATATAATGTGTTCGTGTTATGCTTCAGTAAGGGAAGATCCAAGGTAAATAATTTTAGGATCATAATATGTTCCCAGGTTCACTTCAACTATGTTCTCTACAAGAAGTGTGGATCCATCTTCAAGAGTAGTATGCAAGGTTTGATCATGATCACCTTCTTTTGCTATAGTTTCTTATTTTTCCTCCCAAATATCTAGGTAATGTGACAAATTTGAATTTGTCATCTCAGGTAATGGCCAAGAAGTAAAAACCTTTATAAAATCAAGAGTGAGATGCTCAAACATTTTCTATTGTTATGAATAGATGCTTCTACTAGTTATTGATTTAGGACTTGATGGGCCATGAGCATCCTTTAGGGATGAAGAAACTTTCCTATCCAACAGTGCCTAAAATAGGTTTTCACTTGAGGTCTTGTATTTATCTTTACTTTACCCTAATCAAAAATAATCTCAAAGAGGTTTTCACCCTAATATCTCAATGTTTTATCTTTGTTATGACCATTAAGGTTTTCCTACTCTCCAAAGTAAGCAAAAGGATCAAATGAAAAATCAAAGCCTTGTTTGTGATTGCCAATATGAAATCTATCTCTTAGGCCCATGTATTCTACAATTGATTCTTCATTTTGAAACTCATCAAGATGTATGATCAAATTTTTTTAGTCCCAATAAATGTGTTTTTGATGGCAAAGGCATAGGGAATAATGATGTGTTAAGGTCATAATGGCACTTTCATCAAATAATTCTAAGTTATCAAGCTTGTTGAAAAGGCTATAATAGGATGCTACATCACTACCAAGAGTCTCATTGCTAGTCAATTTATAAGAACCACTATCAAAAGGCATGAGTTCACCCTGAGGTGGTATAAATTTGAGAGTATGATTTAAATTATGTACTATAGCTGATAAAGGTTCTAGGATTCCTTGTGCTCATGGGCCAATGCCTCTTCTTGTATAATCAAAGTTATCCATGATTTGATTATTGATAGGATATTTTGGATTCTACAATCAGTTAGTAATGTAATTATAATATAACCAATCTCCTTCTATGAAATCCTCTTGATCCTATTTTGGCACAGTAGTATGTACAAATACCATAGGTGGTTTTTAGTGCTCTTTCTTGTGTTGCTAGATCAAATTGGGTCTATTTGGGATTTTGGAAGGTTTGGGTTTACAAAATGTTTTTATAGACTTTGAAAACATATCAACATGGAAGGCATCCTTAATATGGTATGTGAAAATGCCCACATCTTCTATAATAACCTATTTTACAAGAGTTATAGGAAATGGATCAGCCAAAGTGGATGCAAGGTCACTAGGCTTGATATAATTAGATGGAGGTGAATGTGAAACTATTACTTTGTTATTATTTATAATGAACTCAAAACCTATAAAATAGTTATAATTACAGAACTCAACCTCTAAATTTTTGCAATACTAATAAGGTTGTTGATTGGTAGGAATAGTAACCTTGATCCCATCATAGGGAAACTTAAGGTACTGATGTAAGGTGGATGGAACATCCTATACTTTATGGATGTAAGGATGGCCAAGAAGTATGTTAGAAGGTAGATCAATGTCCACAATATGTAATAAATTATGGTGGGAAACAAACCCAACAATGATTGAAAAATAAATAGTATCAAAAGACTCCCTCTAAGTGTTATTGTAAGCCTCTATGGTGATAATCTTTGGTTGAATATCCTTCACATTGTAGCCCAATCTCTATACCAATTTGAGGGACACTATGTTCAACCCCAAACCATTATCTATATGAACTCACATGATCTTATGGTTTTAATTAATTACCTCAATATATAATGTGTTGTTATGGTTCAAACCTAAGGTGGACATTGGGATCAAACCTAAGTTATCAAAATGAATATAAATTTCCCACTAGTGTTTCAAATTGTTTAGGATTAATATCTTTGGGAATAGTTGATTCTTGTAAAATTCTATTCAAAATAGTTTTATGGACTATAGATGTATGCAAGAGATCCAAAATGGAAATATACACAAGGGTTTTACTCAGTTGGTCTGATAGACTATAAGGATTTTCAACATTAGGATGAGAAAATTTGGCCTTGGCTAGCATAGTATTTAGATTTGGATCTAGAGGCACAATGTCCATGTTGGATTCAGTGGAAGAAAAGGGCAAAGGGTCCTGAAGTGTAACTTGAGATCATCTAGTCATGACTGCACAACCTAGAGGTGTCAAGGAACCATTATAATCAGAATACAAAGGCAAAGGGCCTTATAGGGTGACTCACAAGAATCTAGTTACATTGGATCAATTTTGAATCGATGAGGAGCTGTTGTAATTAAAGGAAGGATGTTATCCAAAAATAGTAACCTATGTAAATGGAGTCATAACAAAATTACATGAACTCAACATGAATTTACTAGAGGGAGAGGGCATTAACCCTATAATATTAAATCTAATACTCTGAGGAGTACAAGTAGTTCATAAGATTTGATAGTAACAGTTGTAATGTGGGTTGCAAAAATGCATCCCATGGTGTTGTTATAGTTATAAGGAATATTGTTGTAACCTAAGTTGTTAGCACGGGTATTATGATCCTGATTATAATCATGATGATTATGATTTTGACTTTGATGTTAGTTCTAATTTTGCCACTGATTATGTACTTGGTTCTAATTATTCCTTGGTGGTTGTTGATTATGTTAAGGAAGTGGATCTTGGTAGATTCTCATATATTTATTAGTGTCTTATGGGGAAAGCTTGATCTCAACTTCACCAATATCAATTAGATCTTCAATTAGATGACACAATTAGATGAAATGATAAAAACCTTGACCAACACTATGATGGAGTTGTACCATTCATTTTACTCATACCAATCTGGCTTTGGTTGATCTTGAGGAAATGGCCTTAGTACTAGTCATATAATTAGGTTAGATGCTACAACCTTTTAAAACACTCTAAATAGGTTCCCCTAATTTTTTGAAGACTCTAAATTGATTATGAAATGTCTTCCATTGAGGTTGTATTTATAAATTGGCTATTGGATTAGGGTGAGCTAATTGTACATTTAGGGATGATAGGGCTTGCACCATTTGTACATGTTTTATTACAATCACACCATTCCCTACCACATTATTATTCTTGTTTAAACCCTTAGTTTTCTCTTATACAACCATTTGGACCAGTGATGGGGTTTGATTTGAAGTTTAAACCTACATAAAAATCTTGACAAGGTCGTTGGAAATAAGAGTGTTCTCAATATGCACTCATTTATCTATAATTTCCTCAAATGATTTAGTGCAAGCAAGTTGTAGATTGTGCTGACCTTGGGATGTAAGTGTTTTGCAAAAATGTTTTCCAACTAATTATCTAGAAATCTATGTTGAAAGTTACCCATTAATTCTCTCCACCTTTATAGGTATGTGGCAAAGCTTTATCCATCATGCCGTTTGCCTTTGTAAAAGTTAAAAATGGTCATTTAATTTTCAATGTTGTATGAGAAATGGTTGAATTTTTTGTTAGATAAGTTGTTCCAATCCAAAATTGATCCCATGGGTAACTTAAGTGTCCAATATAGAGCTTGTCCCACTAAACTTTGCTGAAATAAATGATACTATAAGCAACCTCTTGGCATAACACAAATAATTACTAAATGTGTTCATGAGGGTCACTCTTTCCTTTGTATTTATCAAATTTAGGTGCCTCAAAATGAGATGGAAAGGGAACTTGGAGAATAGATAAATAAAATGGATATGGGCATATCTTTTTCAATTTTGTATTTCTTGATTTTATTTCCAGTCTCCAATTATGACACAATCTCTTTCATAGAGTTCTAATCTTACATGTTTGGTGCATTCATGGGTGTAACATATTTCTTTTGGGGTAATATGTGACCTTGTTGTTGGGGTGTTATGTGATCTTTTTATTTCATAGATTTGTTAGGGATGTACACCCTAAAATCATTAACTTAGTTTTGGTTCACTCCTTGATTCGAGTAAGTGATCCATTAATTTATAGGTTGATTAACATTTCTTGAAGTCACATGTCTTGAATAACTAGTGTTATGTTGATTTTGGGGATTCTATGGTCTATTCACCAAAGTATGTTTTGGTTGAGATGAAATAGCCAAATTATTTTGCATGATTTCTTCAATGCATACTAAATGTTTTAGTCTTTCACTCTATAAAGGAACAAAAGGTTTCTAATGATAAAAAAATGTATGCTTCATATCTACCAAAGCATGTTGTGGAACCTCTTGGGATTTAGGATGTTTGATTAAGACATTTTATTCCATCATCATTATGTTCTCAACTAAATTTTATGTTGGTTCAACCACATTCCCTTATTCCTTGGAAGAATCATTGTGGATTGAAGTAGCCACTAAAGAATCTGTCATGTCCATAATAAATTGGTATGTATATCATTGACTTATTTTCTTGTTCTTGGTGACAATATCTTGATCATTTGGTTTTGACTCTATAAGTATTTCCTTTCCTTTTCTATAAGAAGGTATGTTTGTTTGTGCAATGTTTGTGAAATATTATTCTCATTATTTCTCTCCTTCTCTAACCAAAGTGTGCAATTATTTCATAGGAAAATTTGAGAGTAGTTTAGTGTTGGATTCAATCAACCTTAGGAGGGATTTATCCTTGTCATCTTATGGTTGATATTATAAATTATCTTCCTCAAATCCTATAGTTATGGGAATGTATTCAAAGACCACATAATTATATTTACCATCATAAAAGTGATCTCCCTAATATCTAGAGCCATAAGGGACCCCACTACGAGTGTACCTTTGAGTCATGTCTAAAAAAGATTATTCTCTATGTTTGGAAAGATTTGAATTTTTTTGGCAAATGTTTAAACAAGTTGTTTCATTTCATCTTTCTATAAACAAATGATAAGGTACCAAAGAGACTATAATAAAAATGAGGATGGTGTAGTACCACACACAATTATAATAATGTATTCATGAAATTACTCAACCTTGGGTAGATTAAAATCATATGATTTAGAAGAGAGTATGATAAATCAAAAACCTAAGTGTAAACTATTAAAATAAATGTAGGTTGAGAGATTCATCAATACCATAAAATTTAGTTCAACTTTGACAAGTTGCTACTAGGAAATTAGAAAAAATCCCTTTGAATTAGGAAGGTGACAATGCGAACCAAGAAACTCAAGATGTGAAAAAATGGAAGAATTCCTAAGTATAAAACTAGAACCAAACGAGCAACACAATGCCACCACATGGTAATAGTAAGGTAAAATAAAATGTGTTTCATAACTTAGAGTGTGAGTGATACAATTGATGACATAAGTTCATAATAAACAAATGATAATGAGTTTATAAATGACCTTTAATCCAAATGGGAAATTGAACCCAAATTAACTCAATTCAAGTGCAAATGGTAAAACCAATTAACAAGTTAACTCATAACTTAGAAAGGTTAAATTCCAAATTTAAATTATCCATGAAGGACTTAAAGATTTTAGAAAGTGGTTTAAAATTAAATGGGTAGCATAAATTCACTAATTAGACACTACAAACACAATGTTTGAGATAAATATTTGAATAAGGAAAATATGATTTGGATTTGACCAGTGTAACACCTCTTTATTCAATAAATTGTGAACTATATGTTTGGTTATGACATGTGATTAAAATCAATTTTTGACTCAAATCAATGACCAAGTAAACAACAGAATAAAAAGACCAAATACAACTAAGTAATTTATCAAATTTAGCTGCCTCAAAATGAGATGGAAAGGGAACTTGGAGAATAGATAAATCAAATGGATATGGGCATATCTTGTCAAATTTTTATTTCTTGATTTTATTTCCAGTCTCCAATTATGACACAATCTCTTTCATAGAGTTCTAATCTTACATGTTTGGTGCATTCGTGGGTGTAACATATTTCTTTTGGGGTAGTATGTGACCTTGTTGTTGGGGTGTTATGTGATATTTTTATTGCATAGATTTGTTAAGGATGTACACCCTAAAATCATTGACTTATTTTTAGTTCACTCCTTGATTTGAGTAAGTGATCCATTAATTTATAGGTTGATTAACATTTCTTGAAGTCATATGTCTTGAATAACTAGTGTTATGTTGATTTTGGGGATTCTATGGTCTATTCACCAAAGTATGTTTTGGTTGAGATGAAATAGCCAAATTATTTTGTATGATTTATTCAATGCATACTAAATGTTTTAGTATTTAGCTCTATAAAGGAACAAAAGGTTTGTAATGATTAAAAAATGTATGCTTCATATCTACCAAAGCATGTTGTGGAACCTCTTGGGATTTAGGATGTTTGATTAAGACATTTTAATCCATCATCATTATGTTCTCAACTAAAGTTTATGTTTGTTCAACCACGTTCCCTTATTCCTTGGAAGCATCATTGTGGATTGAAGTAGCCACTAAATAATTTTTCATGTCCATAATAAATTGGTATGTATATCATTGACTTATTTTCTTGTTCTTGGTGACAATATATTGATCATTTAGTTTTGACTCTATAAGTATTTCCTTTCATTTTCTATAAGAAGGTATATTTGTTTGTGCAATGTTTGTGAAATATTATTCTCATTATTTCTCTCCTTCTCTAACCAAAGTGTGCAATTATTTCATAGGAAAATTTGAGAGTAGTTTAGTGTTGGATTCAATCAACCTTAAGAGGGATTTATCCTTGTCATATTATGGTTGATATTCTAAATTGTCTTCCTCAAATCCTATAGTTATGGGAATGTATTCAAAGACCACATAATTATATTGACCATCATAAAAGTGATCTCCCTAATATCTAGAGCCATAAGGGACCCCACTACGAGCGTACCTTTGAGTCATGTCTAAAAAAGATTATTCTCTATGTTTGGAAAGATTTGAATTTTTTTTGCAAATGTTTAAACAAGTTGTTTCATTTCATCTTTCTCTAAACAAATGATAAGGTACCAAAGAAACTATAATAAAAATGAGGATGGTGTAGTACCACACACAATTATAATAATGTATTCATGAAATTACTCAACCTTGGGTAGATTAAAATCATATGATTTAGAAGAGAGTATGATAAATCAAAAACCTAAGTGTAAACTATTAAAATAAATGTAGGTTGAGAGATTCATCTATACCATAAAATTTAATTCAACTTTGACAAGTTGCTACTAGGAAATTATAAAAAATCCCTTTGAATTAGGAAGGTGACAGTGCAAACCAAGAAACTCAAGATGTGAAAACATGGAAGAATTCCTAAGTATAAAACTAGAACCAAATGAGTAACACAATGCCACCACATGGTAATAGTAAGGTAAAATAAAATGTGTTTCATAACTTAGAGTGTGAGAGATACAATTGATGACCTGAGTTCATAATAAAAAAATGATAATGAGTTTATAAATGACCTTTAATCCAAATGGGAAATTGAACCCAAATTAACTCAATTCAAGTGCAAATGGTAAAACCAATTAACAAGTTAACTCATAACTTAGAAAGGTTAAATTCCAAATTTAAATTATCAATGAAGGACTTAAAGATTTTAGAAAGTGGTTTAAAATTAAATGGGTAGCATAAATTCACTAATTAGACACTACAAACATAATGTTTGAGATAAATATTTGAATAAGGAAAATATGATTTGGATTTGACCAGTGTAACACCTCTTTATTCAATAAATCGTGAACTATATGTTTGGTTATGACATGTGATTAAAATCAATTTTTGACTTAAATCAATGACCAAGTAAACAACAAACCAAAAAGACCAAATACAACTAATTAAATCATCCTAAGCCCTAAATTGACAAGGTTGTTTTGTTTTACTTAAATTCATATTTATACACACACTTGGGAGGATTTTAAGTGTTCATATAAAATAAAAGTGCATTAATTGATAGGTTATTTTAAACCAAACTTTCTCCCTAGAGATAATATGGTGACATGGACCTTATAGCACACCCTACATCAACAATACTCCATGGTAAGTGGGGTTGTCTAAAAAATTAAAATTTATGACAATCTAGATGGTCCCAAGTGTGGATAACACAAGGGATGCAACATGTCAATTAGATCTACATCACTTGGATTATTGTGAAAAGGTCTTATCCTTTTCATAATCACTATATCTATCAATTACTCAATGTAGTGTGATAGCCTGATTGATCATATGCTTTGGGTCAACTTTCCCTTTAAGCAAAATTCCTAATGGGGCAATCCCAATTTATATACCCCTCCATGGAGGCTGGTTGAATTCAATGCCACAAAATGAATCTTTGGGTCAAAGCTTCCCTAAATAACTCACAAAGAGGCAATGATCTCCCCTCCATAAGTTAATTACATGAAATAAAATGATCTAAGTGAAAAGGCTTTAGAGGTTATATTTAGATCACCCAAACCATATAGGTTTTAGGGATATCCTAGACAACTTCCTTTTCACTCCTTGGACAAAGACACAATCATAATGAAAAGGCCCTTTTGGTCACTCGAGTTACCTATAGGGGATAGGAGGATATCATACGTGCATGATTCTTTTTTATCAAAAAATCTAACAAGAAATAGATGATTTGCATTAAAAAACACTTCAAGAAATTTGAATTTTTAAGTGATTATTTATTTTATACACCAAATTGAAAAGTTTAGTAAAGTTCTTGGCCCCTTGGCCTTAGTTTTCAAAAACTCTAAAAAATATTCACAAAATAATAAAATTAACCATCTAAGCTCCTTTTAAACACCAAAATAAAGGTTCAAGATTTAAACATGCTCATTTAGGTTCCTTTTAAACTCAAAGGGAAGGTTAAAAATTTGAAATATGCTCAAATTAACAACTTTTCTTTGTGGGTCTTTCAATAAAAATTGCATATTCTCCTCTGTCTTTGAAGCATAATTTTTAATGAAACAAGAAAGTTTGGATTTATTGCTCTTGGCTTCTCTATTTTTTACACATAGAGATTGATGTCGGTCAATGGTGACTAATGTCAGTTGCTACAAGACCAATACTAGTCATAAAAGAACTGTTATTATTCAAAAATGACTAAAAATGGTCACTTGTGAACCCTTAGGTGAAAAAAGAGTTGGAAAAAAATGCTTGTTAGCATAATGTTAGGATAGATATCAAAAATAAACTTTTGAATTATGTAATAATGTTCAGACCAAAAACTTAAAAACTTGAGAAAAGATTAAAAATGAAAATTTTTAGATGTATTTATCCCTACAACCTAACCAATTCTAGTTAGCTTGACTGATGTCAGTCACCTAAAACAAACGTTGGTCACTGTGTGACCTGTACAAAAAATGTTAAAAACATAAGAACACAAGTTAAAAATTGATGTTAAAAGAATTTTTAATGACTTTTAAGGAAATTTAAGATTTCCAAAATGTCTTCCTTTCTTTAGAGGGATGTCTTTTCCCATCGGGCATGCCAATATGTAGAGATGGATTAAAAAGTTGGTTATATCAAGTATTAGTCATGAAAAACACAAGAAATTCATAAGAACATAACAATCTAGGCCAAATTATTTAATGGGGTGTGAAAATGACAAATAAGAACTCAATAAAAGAAATCAAACATACATTACCTTCCCAAGATCATCCCATCATCCATAAGTGGCTCAAAACATGTTTTTCCCCTTGATTTGGTACTCATGTCTTCAACAATGTTGCAATGCAATATCTTCCACCATCTCAAGAAGACCAAATATAATTAGGCTTGTGATATAAAATCAAAACTATGCCTATCAATGAAGCTATCCTATTGTAAATAAAGCATAATAATCAACACAAAGAAAGGTTGTGGAGAGAATCTTGCATTCTAGGTTTACACAAAATGAATATTAATCAAATTGATCTTGGCCCTATTATTTATAGGATTTTAGATTTGATCATGATCAACCATGACCATCCATCTCAAGATGAAGATGCTTGGCCATGAAATAATCTAATATTTCATAATTAATCCATAAGTATCCTCACAATGATTTGGGAAGAATGGGCATTAAAAAGGCATGGGAAGCCATAATCCTAATACTTATTGCATTTATGGCTTATGAATGCCACCCAAAAAATGACCTCATTTGATGATGAAATTAATAATAATAAATTTTCAATAAATAAATATTCAATAACTTCCATGGAATTCTTACTTAAGCTCATAATTTGGTTTAATTTGCCTAAGTAAGATTAATCAATTTTAATAAAATTCTTTGGAAATTGGTGCCAAATAATCAAACTCGTCAAAAATTCATATTACTAGGTCATAATTTAACTCAATAAGAATTAAAAGGTGATTTTAGTTATTTATGGACCATTATCCCATTTAGAATGTTGTCGACATAAAATAACACATGCATATGTCATGTGCTTCCAAATTAGAAGAAAAGAGTGATCCAAAGCACTAAAATGCATTTTCATCATTTTGAATCAAAATTATTTGATCAAATTTAATAATCAAATAAAATGTATTTCCCCATTTATGGATACATTATCCTAAATCAGCACTTGTATATGACAAGCTCAAACCATTTAGTGTGTTTAAGTGATTTTGGCCTAAATTATGAGTTTTAATTTATTTCGAGTAGGATTGACAATTTTAAAATAATGGTGTTAGTAATTGGATGTATAAAAAAACCAATAGATCTTGATAGTCCTCCAATTTCTCATGAATGTCCTCAAGGTGATTTGAAGGTTATCATGCCATGTGAAGCAAGTTTTGGCATCTATAGGTTTTAAGCCTAGTTCTAGGTCTATGAGGCCTAAACTATGTTGAATATATGTTTGAACCTTATAAGGATTTATAATGATTTTAATTAGCTTTATGTATATATTTATATTTATTCAAATGTTTTACACTTTTCACAATTTTCCACAACTCTCCTCCTCAACTCTTTTACTCTTCAAATATCAAGCTTGTAGTTTTGGTTGCCTGTGGAGTGCCCTCTGTCTAAGAAAAAAAGGAATATCCCATATTATCCTATATAAATTGGGACTATATTTGTATTTATAAACTAATTATGATTATTTTCACCTATTTTTAAAGTTATATCACACCTATAGTCCCCTCAAACCTTCAATTCTTCAAGACTGGATCACTAGGTCTATGTACTGTAGGTAGGGTTTAGTTGACTATAATCTAGGGTACAAAGCTCAGTCCTTGATATATTATATTATCCTTGAAATTAAAATGGATATGTAATAATAAAATCTAATTATGGTTTCTATGTGTTTATATCATTTTAAACCTCTACTCATCAATCACCTAATATCTTTCATTGCATGAGCTAGTCTATAGATTATGTCACAACTGTAAGTAGCCATTTAGAATTTTCAAAGATCCCATAGATGTTCACCTTATGTTTTATTTTAGGATCACATGGGAGGACTAATTTAAACATATTATATTGTTAATTCCATTTCATAACTCTATCTTACTAACCAATATTACCCTTTCACTAGCCTAGTCAGTCTATTGACTATGTCTCTTGTAATTACTTATTTGGAGAGTCAAAGATTCTTGTAGGTGAACATTTATTTTTTTATCACTATGATTATATCATATAATATCTATTAGGTTACTTAGGATTATTCTAAAATTATATTAACTCATTTATGCTTATAGGTCATGCTCCCATCTCTATTCAATCAATGCACTAGGAGTTTACAAGTTTGAGGTTCATTTTGATTGAAAGCACTATAGTTTTCACTGAGTGTCTATAGTGAAAAGGTTGAAGTTAAATCATCCAACCATTATCCTCTCTTGACCTATAAATCTTCTTTTCATGTTGATATGTGACATCTCCACTTAAGCTACAAGGATGAAGTGATTAAAATTGCACAAACCACATAAACACTTACAAAAAGTTGATTCATTGTGTGATAAAAAAGCCTTATTCAGATAATTTAAGGTAACATAAATCTCTAAACAACCTTATAAATATGGGAAAAATTTTCTATGTCTATTTAAATGAATTGACATCATCCTTGTCATAATAGTCTTCTTCATCCTCTCAGACCTCAATGAAGGTTTCAAGTGAGTTTAAAACCCCTTCATCTCAACACTCTCTACCTCATATGTATTAAACTCAGGCCATTGTAGACTACATGTAGGTGTTACTATGCCATATAGGACTATTTTCTAAGTTAATTTTTTTCTCAAAACCAATTTATAATCTCCTTGAATAACTTAATCTTATTGCTTCACCTTGGAGGACCTCTCAAGTCTTTAAAACCTTCATGTCTAATCAACATGACTAACCAAGGACTTAGCTTTACTTGATTGTAGGTGATAGTCACAAAGGAGTTTTATTGTGCTTATGTGTCAGGTCTCTTCAATTCATCAATGTTAAACATTGCTATAATATATTGGAAATAACATATCACCTTGTATTATCCTTTTTGTGAAGACTAAAATAGGGCGATAAACCTCTATAATTGATGGAATATTTATGTAGACTGAGTAGAGTCTTCTTACTATTAGAATGAGATGTTTATTCTTATCTCCTTATCTTCACACTTGAAAACTATGTTAGAAACATCATGAATAGGATAATCCATATATTCAAAACACATACAACTTTTAAAATCATCATATAATTGAAAATAAATAATACAAATGGAGGCCATGAGGATGAATAGGTAGAATTGAGTCAACAACATTATTAAGGATGATTCATGGAGCATAGTACATCAAATCAAGAACCATCAACATTAAAAGGAATCTAGTGAAGTATACTATCACTTGGAAAATACATTCAGATTAATTTCTCCTATACTGTCCATACCAATATTGGATTGGTTGACCTGTATGACCTTGTCTAAGAGATAAATGAATAACATGAATAAATTTTTTCTAGATTTGAACCTACCATGACTTTTCAAGAATTTAAATGGACTAAGGGAACCTAAAGGGATACTCATGAGCCTTCTAACATGCTAATTTTAAATTCCTTGTCTATACCACTACCCTTAACTACCTATTTTATAGTGATTTATTTATATGGATGTTAAACCTTCATTATATCAATTAAAAATTTGACTCTTGACACTTAATTGACATCTTGGATGTTATAAAACACTTTTACACTTGTCCTTTCATGTAATCTACATACAAGTTCATTAGAAAGGCCAAAAAGGTGACATAAGGGAATGTTAAGATCATGACATAAATAACCATGGTGTAAAACATATTAAATGACCTTAAACATGACTATGTGACCATTTTATGACCTATCATGACCCTATAGGAATTTTGACTATATGGGGGGCTGACTAAATTTGACCTAGGGCCAAATTTGGTTAGTAGTAACAAAATCCAAGTATGAAGTCTATGAATGATAAATATTATTTTTCCAATCTATCTCTAATTTTTACCAACTAGGGGCATATCATTTTAAAAAAATCTATACAATGTTATAAGCATTTGCATTGTAATTAGTCCTTCCATTATTGATGGTATCCATCTCATCATCTTCCCATCAACTCATTTCAAACATTCATCGACTTTACCACACAACCACTCAAGGGGGCATGATCACTATCATTTTTAGTTACTTAGGGAAACAATATTACTCATAAAAATCAACTCTCTAATTTGTTTTCTATAATTTGAAATGGTATTTATTCTATACATCATTTCGAATAGGCAAAAATGTACACATCTAAATTTCATGATTTAGTGTTGAAATTAACTTTGGCATGCTAACCTTTCACCTCTCCGTATTCAAAATCAAACTAACATAATTTCTCTACATGATTCAAATAATTTATTAATTATTAATTAATTATAATCATGCACATCATTTTAATGCAAAAATAATTAAATACACATTTTACACCTCACCCATACATCCTATACATTTTATTCAACCATGTGTTGACTCATCCAACCAATCCCTCAACTTCCTCAACCACTTTATGAGTCATCTTAGAACATTTCAACCTCTTAGATGACTCAGCTAACTAACTTGACCCATTTTCAGTGAGTCACTTAACCACCTCCCGTTTTTCCTTAACACATGGGAAGTAGTCATCATCCTTTAGTCTTAGGACTAAAATCAAACTATTGATTATTTAAATAATTCCAATAAATCATCCACAAATGAAAACTATTCATATGGAACTTTGGGTAAGTACCATGATTAAAACTAGTTTTTGGCATCATGTATAAAATAATCAATTGTCTACAAGTACCCTACTCTTGGGAGAAAAATCATTCCATTTCAATCATATGCATTCTAGATCATCCTCCATACTTAACCATCTTAAATAAATTCTAAACCACCCTTACCCATCCTACACTTATCCAATCAATAAATTAGATAACCAATCCAAGATTTTATCTTTATAATGGGATATATCATTCCCACAATCTGCTTCTTGTATATATCCTTAATTGGGGGCATATCAAAGTATGTAAATTATCTCAAGATATATCATTCTAAATATACTTATTTCATATAACATTTCTTAGGGTAAAATTAAAACATCATCGCATCTAATCACAATGTGAAATCATTAGCTTAAGTGGGTTAATAACATCCATGGGTCAATTTTTCATTGCATTATCACTTTACTTATCTTCCTACATTAGGAAAAAAGCATTTGTTTGATGTTTATTCAAAAAATGTAAGAAATGCTTAGGTACATGGGGTGTTTAGGGTATTTTTTGCCACCATCATCCATATGAGTCATTTCATCCATATTTTATTTCATAATTTATTCAAAGTACTCAACATCTTTATCAATGTTTACAGCTATAAAGTTTGAAAATATTTAATCAAACATCAAAAAATACATTTTTATCATTTTACAACCCACAAATTACTATCATTGGGATATATCATTATGATATTTTTTGTGTGACCCCTAAGTCTTGAAAATCCTCTAAGTGTGTATTCTTCAAATAAGAAATAAAAAATGGGAAATATTCTTTTTCAAAATTGCTCTCTAGATATTATCCACTAAGGAGAAAATAATTTTTCATGTACTCCCTAAAATTATGAAAAAAATGATATCAATAAAAGCATCTCCATTGTTCATGGTAATTGACCCCTCTAGTCATTCATCTTGATTCATCATTTTGAGTGTTCGTCCACTTTCCTAACTGAACACTTGATGGGGAATCATCATGTTCATTTCTAACTACTTGTAGTGATTTTATTCTCTACAATCATAAATGAACTACTTTATTTTATATTATTTGAAATCATATTTATTTACAACACCATTTCAAAGAGGGGAAAATGTAAAAACCTAAATTTCACCCTTTAGTGTTGAAATTCATTTTGACACACTAACTTCCCATCTTCCCCAATTCAAATTTAGATTAACATAGTTTCCCCCAACTTTCAAATAATTTTTTAATTAATTAAATCATGTAAAATTATTTCCTCAAAGACTAATTAAAAATATAGATTTTACACCTCACCCAAACATCCTCCAGATTTGTTTCAAATGTGTGTTAACTCATCTAACCAATCCCTTAACTTCATCGAACACCTTATGCCATTTCAACCTCTTAGATGACTCAACCAACTAACTTGACCCATTATTGGTGAGTCACCAACCACCTCCCCTTTTTACATAACAAATGGAATTATTCATCATCCTCATAGATGAGGACTCGATCAGATCATCGAATAATTAGATAATTTGACAAATTAAAATAATCCTCAACCATTCATATCATCTCCCGTAAGCCTATAAATTGACATTTAGTCTATCCATTTCAATAATCAACCTTAAAGATGATGAAGTGCTATCAAATTTTTATTGTGAATCAAAGTCAACAAAGTCATTTTTCATTCCAAAACTCTACCTAATTATCTTTTCTTTGGAAAAATATTTGAGCACCCACATTTAGCATTCAAGAGAATCAATATTTGATCACAATGGAGAATGTGATGAATACTTAATGTTTGTAAGTATTGTTTTGATTATTGATTTATTTAATTTATTGTTCTATCTTTAAGTTTAGTTTTCATTTTAGATTATATCTCATTGTTTGATTTCTTATCTAACTTGCACTCTAAAACTAATTCATACATTTTATATAAAAGTTCATTTTGGTTTTGTTTTTATGTTAAAAAAATAATTATCCTTAGAAATACACATTGTTATTAATTTTAGCTTACACCAAGATTAAAAAAATATTTCTCTTGTATTTTTAGATCTCATTCTAACTGGAATAAAATTATTGGTGTTGGTAGTGGAATGATTGTTGTTTGGAGCTATAAGGGTTACAAAATGTAGATCACTGAGTAGTAAACTTTCTTTTTAGATTCATTTTACATATATGTATGTTTTGTATTTATCCCTATTTAATTGAAGATTATGAAAAAAGTTTTAGATATTGGGTTATTTTTTACTTATCTAAACTTAAAAGTGTTTCAATATTCCATTCATTAGTTTCATTAGCTACAAAATGCCAAAATTATTTTTACATATGGTGTATCATAGTGTGAGATAGGTGTTATATTTTTTAGATAGATGAAAAGTTTTTTTTCTATACATAAAAAAACATAAAACTAGTTTTGGATAAATAAAAATGTATATGGAATAAAAAAATATATTGTTCATAGACAAGAAAATATTATTCAATTTATAAAATAAGATGCCCCTTGCTTTGTATTTTCTTAGATCAACAAATTTGATGGCACATTACATTCTAATATAAAAATATCCACACACGTATGTGTGTGGTTAGAGGATGTGGGGTAACACACAATTATGTCTCCCTCTTTTAAAAAATATAAGAAAATTATTATTAATTTTTTTTTTTAATTTATTTGCATTAAAGTAAGTTATCATAACAAAATATATTTGAATGATTTATGTTGCATTTTTTAGATTTTATTTACTATTTAAAATTATATATTTATTTATTTATTATGATAACATATATAAACAAATGATTTAGTTTAAAAATTATATTTAAATATAAACTCTTAGATCATTTTGTTATATCTAATTAATGATTTATTTATTGCTTAAAAGATTTATAAAATAAAAATTATTGCAACCATTTATTGTTTTTGGTTTGGTAGAGTAAAAATTTGTTTTGTATTTTCTACAATATCATATAAATAAGTGAACTTTATTAGAAATTATATTTGAATGAAACTTATATTGGATATTCAAAAAAATAATTGATGAGATTATTATTTTATATTTTTATGCAGTGGATCTCAATGGTTCTAGATTTTAAAATAATTTATTTCTAAAAATTACAAATCACACCAATTAACTTTGATTGTGTTTGAATTAAATGATGTTTTAATTCATACAGTTAATAAAAATGAGGTATCTACAAATAATAGTGACATATCAATGTCTATTTAGATTAAAACAAAATAATACTTCCTTCAACACAACTTAAGGGATTTATTGCAAAAATGTTTTATGTATTTTTAAAATTGGTGTTTGGACATAAGTGAACTC